>JAPKLY010000406.1:372870-421103 GCA_026898435.1 Prunella vulgaris
AGACTGTACGTATGTGTGTTTATGTGTATAATTCAATATCTTCAACAACTATTGCCTCTTCTACTCACTTGTAAATTTCTCCAAATACAAAAAAATATATGTGAAATATATTGATGGATGAAGGGTCTTATTTAAAAAATGAGAAATATATTGATGGACGTACGAAGGGACACAAAGTCTCCCGTGACTAATTTTCATAACATAAACTAAATACCATTAAATGTAAAAATATTTGCATATTAGATTTGAAAAAGTAATTACATTTATAAATTGATTTACAATATTTATACAAAAAATTTAAAAAATTGTATAAAAGCATATTTTTTTCTTTAATAAACCAAATTAATGTAAATTTTGTGAAACATTTTGTAATTTCCCTTAAAAATATTCATTAATAATCATTTAATTTGTAAATTAACATCAGTAAATACATCTAATAATAGGAAAACATATATCTAATAACATAAACTTACTACTATTGTATAATAATATAAACTTTACATAAATGTAATCATAGATGGAATATTTGACTTTTCAGTTTTCACAAACGAACTCACCCGATTTGAAGAAAACAGAATATAGAAATAGGCGGGAAGAGAGTGAAGCCAACATTTTCATTTCAACTGCTTTTCTCCACTTATTATATATTTGCCGTCAAACCGTACAGGTAACAGAAAACGCCACTTGCTGAAACTAGAGAGAGAGAGAGAGAGGGAGAAGAAAGAGAGAGACAGAGGCTGAACTTTCCAATCGATCGGCGATGGATTTTGATCGCGAAGCTACTCTTTACGTCGCTAGGCTGGCGGAGCAAGCAGATCGCTATGACGGTAAAACCTCTCTTACAACTTTTATATCAAATACGTATCGATCGGTGATGAAACGTCGGCATCTTGGAAATTGAAAGAAATGTTTGATTTGTTACGACTGTTGATTTCATCTGATTATTGAATGTATTTTATACTACTGAAGTTATATGAGATACTGCTGAATAAGAAGATGTTAATTTGGGGGTTTTCTCAACTTTACCCAATTTTGTAAATTAAGAAAATGATTGTTGTTGGTGCTGCAGATATGGCAGAATCAATGAGAAATTTGGCGAAAATGGTGGCGGATTTGACAGAGGATGAGAGGAAATTGCTAACGGAATCGCACAAGAAAGCGATTAAGACTCGCAGAGCTTCTTGGGGAGTCTTGTCAAGATTGCTAGGCAAAGAGATGGACGCGACGAATAATAATCGAATCACTGAGTACCGCAAGAAAGTGGAGACAGAGATCACAGATATCTGCAGAGAAATTTTGTCCCTCCTTAATGAACATCTCATTCCCTCCATCAATCCTGATTCTCATATTACTACTGTTTCTTACTACAAGATGTAAGCAGAATTCATTAATTTTGGCTTTAATTTCAACTTAATCTAATTTAATTATCCTCAATATTTGCAGGAAAGCTGATTTTTCGAGGTATCTTGCTCAGTTTATACCTGAAGATGATAAGGAGGAAGTTAGCGAAGATTCTTTAGAAGCATATGAGGTATATCTAATGATAGTATTATGCATTTCAACGAATAGTATTGTTTCTGTCAGTGAATGATACTCCTGTAATGCATAACATATATATTATTGGCTAATTAGACCAATCCAAGAATGCATCAAATTCTGTTTTTTTGGTTTTCTTGCAGATTGCTTCAGGGAAAGCTAGGGAGTGGTTTGATCCAACGGATCCCATTCGAATGGGTGTGGCTTTGAACTACTCGGTGTTTTACTATACGATTCATCATGATATCGACAGGTTTCTCTTTTCGTCTCGCTCATTTTCTTGACTCACATTCGTGTATAATGATGAGTTTAACGACTAATGCAGGGCATGCGAAATGGCAAAAGAAGCGTATCAAGAAGCCCGTGACAAGCTTCATAGCTTGCATGATGAAGAATACAAAAATTGCGTAAGGGTTCTGAAGCGTCTTAATGAGAATCTCAATCAATGGAACGCTGAAAATTTTGAAGATGATATTGATACTGATACAGCTACAGTTTAGAGGAACACTGAATTCTGTACTTGGAACTTTTTCTTTAACACGTATTGATAGCTGAATTTGGTACTTTTTGGTAATAGACAGAGATCTTGCTCTTAAATGCATTTGAATTTGGCTCCTAAATCTATATTTCCCCTGTCTTTATATGTATTAGATGCATCATATTACTTAAATGTATATTTAAAAAATTACTTCGTTTTTCAATGTAAAATTATCAATGATTTTATAGAAAAGTTACATTTGTTAAACTATACTAACAAAAGTGACATTCCTATAAAAACAAGAATAGTTTTGCAGTAATTATAAAATAATTTTTAAATATACGTTTGAGTTGAATTGAGAATCAATTGTACAAGAGACTTACTTATTTTCTTAATACGAGTATTGAGAAAAGTCAAAGATAGACTAGGTATTGAATATGATTTCTTTGAGTCTCGAATTATTTTTCTTGTTTGACTTTTTATAAAAGATGTTTTATAGAATTTATATATAGTATTTAAAAGGAAAAAATGATGAAGGGGTTTTAGTAAATTTACGTGAATGAGACAAAAGAAATATATTTATATATGTTACAAGCACTAATTTATAAATATTTTTAGGAATAAAAAGTGGAGCTAGAAAACAAAATTTAAATGTACGAATTAGTTACTCACTGGGTAATACTATATGGTTTTGGAAAGAAAGAGTTTTTTCTGATAAGAGCATTTAATTATTCATCAAATTAATTGTTAGTAGTTAGGTTATTACACCAAGTCTCCAACACTCCAAGAATATCTCCAAGTCAACCTTATATCTCCCTCCTAATTCGTCTTCAAGGGAATCAAACCCGGGTCACTCACTCAAATGAGAAATCCGTTGGCCAAATGAGTTAACCCACCTCAACTGAACATGCAATACATACTTTATGATCATCTATGGAATATATATATATTAATGGAAAGAAAAAAAATTAACTTATTAAACTGAAAAACAAGAGTTAACGAAAAGATCATTCATAGTAATTGGAGATTCGATTCAATAACGAGGGTTTGAAATATATTCAGATATCCTTACAAGACGATAAACCAAAATATTAACTAATACACTTGTCAATCCACCTCTCTCATTGTGCAATCAACATCTCCTTTGTCAAAACAAAAATATTGACATCACAAAGAAAATAAAAACGAAGGTTCTCAACACAGAAGAAGAGATTGGATGCTTTGAATCTCAACTTAGGGAATAATGTCATAAACCCTCCGAGATCGTGAACGTAAAAAGAAGATACAAATCATAAAAAAATCACAAATGAAAATCAAGAACTTAAATCTAATCAAAATTAAATTATTGTTAGATAAATAAATATAAAGTAAAAAACAATAAAAATATGATGATGATCTTAAAATAGAGTTTTTCATTAGTATTATCATCACATTTAAATCTTATTTTGAGATTATCATCATATTCTCTTTGCTTTTGTTTTATTTTTTTACTATTGGAATGTACGACTTTTTCTGATAGTAATTTTCCTTTGTACGAATAATATTTTCTATTTTAACTAATTTAATATCGTGTTCAATAAAGAGAATGGAAAAATAAATTAAATAATAGTTAATTAGAAAAAAATTATTTGATATATATTGTATCGGTTTTGGCTAAAAAAAAATGTTTCAACGTAAATTAGATAAATGAAAAAATTTATACATGTTTCTGTTAATTAAATGCAAATTACATAAAATAGAGAATATTAAAATACACTCAAATCTATTTTTCCCCAATTATGTATTAGATGCATTATATTACTTAAATGTATATTAAAAAAATGACTTCGTTTTTCACTGAAAAAATATCAATGTTTTTATAGAAAAGTTACATTTGTTAAACTATAGCAAAAGTGACGTTTCTATTAAAAACAAGAATAAAGATGTTTATAGTATTTATAAAGACGATGTTTTATTGAATTTATTTATAGTATTTAAATAGAAAAAATGATGAAGGGGTTTTAGTAAATTTACGTGAATGAGACAAAAGAAATATATTTATATATGTTACAAGCACTAATTTATAAATATTTTTAGCAATAATAAGAGTTGAAATATATCCAGACATCCTAACAAGACGATAAAGTAAAAGATTGATATTTCTACGAGCATGATAAAATTTGAGTAATTTTTAAATAATTGTAATATAACTTTACAAGTTATCTATAAATATATAAAATTAGAAGTGCAATTCAATTTTGAGGAATTGTCTTTGAGCTAGTGTAACAATACACTTCTTATTGTGTGATCGTGTACTTACAGGCTACAAATTCTCATATAGTCATATTCTCATATGAATAGTAACCAAATTTTATTTATAACATTTTATTCTGATATGTAATATCATTAAATTTAAATGTGAGTTGTTAGTTTTTTGATTGTGTCAAAAGTGACCCAATTATCAACAAATTGATAAATAAAAATAAAAATTAGGATTTAGCCAAAGAATTTACCCTACCTACATTAAATATTAATTAGTTTGAGACGATTTTATCTGAAACAAAAGTTTAATTTATCATGTGTGTTATATTTTTTAATATATATATATATATTAAGAGTTATATTTTTTTAAAAATAACAATATAACTCTTTGTAATAACCAACATATTTTCTTTTAAATTCTACTTAATGTATATTATGTACTATATTAAATACTTTCCTCTTTTTTAAGACTCTTGTGAACTTGAGTTCATATGAATTCTATTTTTCAAGTATTATTGTTATACATATATATTATTACTATTATAAAATTCTGTATGATTTTATAACAATAATATTAAATATATATACATAACATTAATATTTGACAAAATCGTGCAATGAAAAATTACTTAGTTGATAGAAAAGCAAGCTACTATTTTGACTCCCTCATTTGTGCCTCAGAAAAACTAGAAATATTGACATCACAAATCGAAGAAAAATAAAAAGAGTTTTTTTCACTTTTGGTCCCACAGGACATGTATTATTTTAGAATTGGTCCCATACATTTCATTATTGGTCCCATATGATTTTTTTCTTGCACTTATAGTCCCAAACGTTGCACTTGTAGTCCCAAACGTTGCACTTTTAGTCCCAAACGTTACAAAATTTACATAAAAGGAATTTACCAAGAAAGCTCCACTTATCTCACATAAAAATCATTCACATAAAAATCATGTCGTAGGAAGTTAAAAAACTATACAAACCCTAGACTTCTACTATGAATATGTTGATGGGCGAGCTACCCGAGATGAATTAGAGGAGGTCGCCCATGAGCTCGCCAGGGTGCCGAACGCACCTCCGGCATCCAGGATGCCGACCTCCGAGATATCACCTGTTATACAACACCGAGAGCACCAAGGCGTCAGAGCTCGCCCAAGTGCTCACCTCAGAGCTCGCCCATGAGCTCGCCTGTTAGTTATTAGGACCCCGATGGTGCACTCTTTTTCCCTCCGTCTGGTTTATCCACAAGGGTGGTTTACAGCGAGGTTTTTAATGAGGCCCACCTAGTTTAAGGCATTAGAGTAGGACGAGGCACAACATAGGAAGCAGTGTGAGAGATCAAGACGAGGGTAAAGAACCCTCGTCAACACTGGAAGCCATATAGGCTCGTAAGGTGCCATCTCACACTCGCACACCTATAAATAAGACCTCTCTTGTAACGATTCGGGACAATTAATACATTTCCTACACTTTACTTTCTCTCTCTAAACTCTCCACTCTCTCTCTCTACATTACCCAAGAACACCAAATCATAAGATTATTGTTTGGTAGAGTTAATCCGATATAAAGCCACATAACGAACAACGATTAGTAAATTCTATCAACAATTTGGCGCTAGAAGCAGGGCCGTACACGAATCTGAAAAATTAATTTTTTTCAAGAACAAGAACTAGGGTTGTTTGAAGATTTGAAGGTGTTCTTGATAAAACTCAAGAACACTTGAAGATACACGTGCATATTCATTCCTTCGAACGAAAACCCAGATTCCCGAACGAAAACCTAAACTTACGGACTTCCCAAAAATCTGCCCTGAAAAAGTTTTCAAACGCACGCATGTACACGAATAAACCGAATCTCGGATAATTCATCGCACGCGAGACTAGACAAAAACTCGGACAAAACCAACCTGACTGAGAACCCAGAGCTCGGTGACCTCGGCGACCTCCCTCAACCACCTCGGCGACCTGCAACAACTTACCCCCTCCGAAATCCAAAAATGGCTAACACTCGAGCCGCCAAAGGACAAACCTCCGCAGCTGCTGGAAGGTCCAAAGGAGGGGACCAGAACCATGCCGAGGTAGAGACCTCGTGCCAGGTGGTTGAAACCTCACAACCACCTCCCCAAAAGAGCGTCGTAGCTCCGCGACCTCCGCGAGTTGCAGCAGTCCCGGAGGATTTAATCCCCGCCCTGAGAGACCTGGCCAGCAACCCCGAAGAGCTCCAACGCACCATCGCAACTCTACAGAGGTTGCAGCAAAGGCAACAGGACGAACTCGCCCTGGTACCCAGGCTATCCCCAGCCACTGAGGCCCGAGAGCAGACCAGGCCCACTCAGGGCACCCAGACCAGGGGGAGTACAGTGTTCTTCCCACTGAACAAGAGGCGAGCTCGGCCCAAGCTCGCCGGCAGAGGACGGGGAAGGCCAAAGTGGTAGAGGAGGAACCCGCTCCTTACACCGGAAGAGCTGCGGCCTACACCGGGGCATCCGGCACCCACCAATCACAGAGGAGGGAAGTTCTCCAGGGCCGTCTGGGCCTGAGATACGGGGAAAATGAGCGGGTGGCGGCCCCAGCTACGTCCCACGGGGACTATGACCAGCAGCCGCGTAGGTCCGCCCATGATCGACTAAGGAGGCCCGCCACCGACAGATTGGGCCCCCAGGGCGGACGCCAATTCCAGCCCATCACGGAGAGGTCGCCCCAGAGTGAGGCGCCTCGGGGACGTGCGTCTACTAGGCGCACGACCTTCGAGCAAACTCCACCGGATGTGACCCGCGATGAGGAGCTGGCCTCAATGAAGAAGGCCATCGAGCTGCTACAAGCCCAAGTAGCAGCCAAATCAGGCGGACCTGAAGCCACCACCCTCCCCGCATCTCCATTGGCACCTGCCATCCTCCAGGCGCCGATCCAGAAAAAGATCCAGTTCCCGATGATGTCCGCGTATGAGGGCGAATCTGACCCGAAGGTCCATCTAGCCAAGTACGCAGACTTTATGATTTCAGTGGGCGCCACCGACTCTACCCAATGCCGGAACTTCCCACTGACTTTAGGGGACCGAGCCCACCGTTGGTTCTCTTCACTTGCCCCGGGGTCGATCTGCTCATTCGGCCAACTCTCGCGGGAGTTCTTGGCCCACTTCTCTGGGTTCGGGTCCTACCTCACCCAGAAGCACCGACTCGCCAACATCCATCAAGGCGAGAATGAGACCGACCAGCAGTATCTGTAGAGGTTCGATAGAATCCTGCTGGAAGGCGAGCCGGTGAGCGAGGACACGAAGGTCGTCGCAGCTATGACCGGGCTCAAGAAGGGCACCGACCTCTGGAAGGAGATGCACCTTGCAATGCCCGATACCTACACTATATTCCGCCAAGGCGGGGGTGTTCGTGGCCATGCAGGAGGCACTGCTCAAAGAAGTTGGTGTCCACGAAGAGAAAAAACCCTACGGGAAGAAGTCCGGGGGCACCTACAAAGCTCCCTGGAACTTAAAGGCCTTTGGCGAGGGAGACGAGCTCAAAGAAAAGCTTAATCAGGTCCTCACCGTCTCCGTTGACCACGTCTTCACTGCCGTCAAAGGCAAGGCCATGCTGGAGGAGCCAAGGCGGATCCGCCAGGACCACACGAAGCTCAACCCTAATAAATTCTGCGCCTACCACCAAGCCATCGGCCACTTCACCAGCGAGTGCCGAGACCTCCTCAAACAGCTCTGGAAATTCTACGAGGATGGTAAGCTGGCGGAGTTCGTGAAGAAGGCCCCAGCTAAGAGGCCAAGGTTCGAGAGGAGGGTGGCCTCCGACGATGAGGAGGAGGAGGACGCGGACCAGCGCGGGCCTCAGAATAGGAGAAGGCCACCTCCCCAAACTCAGTAAAACTTGGAGCCCACCCGAGAACTCCTAGTTCTAGAGGAGGAGATCGGAGCTGCCGGAGGTCTCCAGGACGGAGGGAATTCCATGTCCAAAAGAAAGAGGAAGGCCGAGGTCCGAGCCGTAAACCAGGTCCAGGAGGGCAGCTCCGGCCCCAGGTCCATCGCGCAGCTTACTGATGAGCTGGCATTCTCCTCGGTGGACCTGGAGGGGGTATTGACAGCCCACAACGACTCGTTGGTGATAACCGCCAACATCATGAACGTCTGAGTCCACAGGCTACTTGTGGACACCGGCGCATTCACCAACATCCTTTTCAAATCCACCTTGGACGCCTTAGGTGATTTTGAGTCGTACATGGAACCTAGCAATGCTAGGATAGTGGGGTTCGGAGAAGCTGTAACGGTCCCCCTAGGTAGCATTAGGTTGAACGTCCAACTTGTATCGACCGAGGACCCGGAGCGGAGACTGACTAGGCTCATTGATTTCCTAGTTGTCGACCAGCAGTCCTCCTACAACGGGTTCCTTGGCCGCCGGTTATTAATGACTTTAAAGTGGCGTGTTCGACCTACTACTACTGTTTAAAATTTCCAACTCCGAAAGGCGCCGGAACCATAAAAGGTGACCAGAAAAAAGCCCGAGAATGTTTACTCCAAATTAAAGATGGCCAGGTAAAAAAGGTGGTGACGCGGGTCCAGGTCCTTGAAGAGGACATACAAGTCCCAGCAGACGAGCCAAACATTCTGGACTTCATTTCGGTCGAAACTGAGATGATGGAGGGAGGCTATCTGTAGGAAATTGACCAAGTGTCAAGACCTGCGCAGGACACACAACCTGCACCTATGGAAGGAGTGGAAGAGGTCCAAAACAACCAAATGTTGGAACAACAACCTGCTCCCATGGAGATGGCTAATGAAGGCCAAGATGGGGGACCTGCGGAAGGTCAAGAACCAATGCCGATGGACGTTGACCCAACTCCCCAGGTCACCGAACCATCCCGAGTTGACAAACCACCGGAGGTGCTCACAGCTGATGAGCCCGCCCAAGCTGAAAGCCAACCCGATGACCTAGAACCGCGCATAGGTCACGAAACTGCGCAGATGTCACAAGAGGAGTGGGACGAGTTCATTAACGACCCTAGGTGGAAAAGTCAAAAGAGAAAGGCCACCCCCATGGAAGAGCTAACGGCACTCCCGGTGGACCCGGAAAGAGACTTGGAACTTTTCATCGGTTCCGAGTTACCTGAACCGTATCGGTCGAAGATGGAGCTGTTCTTGATGGCCAACCTAGACGTATTTGCCTGGTCCCATGAGGATATGACTGGAGTCCCGCTGGAGCACGCTTGTCACAGACTTAATATAGACCCAAAGAGGAGACCCGTGCGTCAAAAGCGAAGGAAATACGGACCAGACAAATACGCAGCTCTAACTGTAGAGGTGGAGAAGTTGTTAGACAACAAACTCATCAAAGAAGCTTTGTGTCCGCAGTGGGTCGCGAACCCCGTCCTGGTGAAGAAACATAACGGGACGTGGAGACTCTGCATCGACTTCACGGACCTAAACAAGGCATGCCCGAAGGACAACTTCCCACTACCTCACATCGACCAGTTAGTCGATAGCACCGCAGGCCATGAGATGATGACGTTCATGGACGCTTTCGCGGGCTATCACCAGATAGCTTTGCACCCAGACGACCAAGAACATACGACGTTCTACACCAACAAGAACATGTACTGCTGGGAAAGGATGCCGTTTGGACTCATCAACACCGGAGCCACCTACCAAAGGTTGGTGAATAAAATGTTCGACCAACACATTGGCGAATCCATGGAGGTGTACGTGGACTATATAGTTGTCAAGAGTTTGAGGAAGGAGGACCACCTCGACCACCTCAAACAAACCTTCGACATACTGCGCCACTACAACATGAAGTTGAACCCCAAGAAAACAAGCTTCGGCGTATATTCGGGAAAGTTCCTGGGGCACCTAGTTAGCCAGCGTGGAATCGAGGTCAACCCGACGCAAGTCCAATGTATAATCGAGATGGGTGTCCCCAATTCCGTGCAGAAAATTCAAAGACTGACCGGGTGCATGACAGCATTGAACAGATTCATCTCCATGTCCGGTGACCGAAATCGTCCTTTCTTCGAGGCGATTAAGGCAAACACACGGAGGTATAAAGAGGCGGCCAAAGCTAACAAGATCCACCTCAAAAACCACTTCGTATGGACAAGTGAATGCCAGCGGGCCTTCGAAGACATCAAGGCATACCTGGCGGACACGCAGGTCCTGTCAAAGCCATTACCTAGGGAGAAATTATACCTCTACCTAGCTGCGTCGGAGGTGGCCATCAGCTCCGTCCTGGTCCGAGAAGAGGCGAAAACACACTTGCCAGTGTACTACGTAAGCCAAGTCCTACACGAAGCTGAGTTGCGGTATACCCCAACGGAGAAGCTAGCTTATGCACTGGTGATGAGTGTTAGAAAATTGAGACCCTACTTCTTTGACCACCAGGTGGAGGTACTGACGATGTTCCCACTACGTCAAATCCTGCAACGCCCAGACACCGCCGGACGCCTGCTGAAATGGTCACTAGAGATTAACCAATACGGTATAACCTACGCACCCCGAACAACGATCAAGGGACAAGCGCTCGCCGACTTCATCGTCGAGCTAACTTTCCCACAAGATCCAACGGGGGGCGTATAGCTCTGTGGCACCTCTACGTGGACGGGTCATCGACCAGTGTAGCAGCAGGCGCCGGTGTGGTCCTGTTCAACCCGAACAGACAAGTCTTCACCTCCGTGATCATGTTCGACTTTCGAGCGACCAACAATGAGGCGGAGAATGAAGCATTGATAGCAGGACTTAGGCTATCATTAGCTGTGGGGGCAACCAATTTTCAAGTTTTTGGAGATTCCCAGCTAATAATATCCCAAGTCCGGGGGGAGTATCAGGCAAGGGATCCGCAAATGATGACCTACCTAAAGATAGCCGCGCATTTGATCTTGATGTTCGCACAAGTCTACATCAATCAAATACCGCAGCTGGAAAACACACAGGCGGACGCCTTAGCCAGGCTAGCTACAAGTGACGACGAGGCCGACTTCACGGAGGTTGTGATCACCACACTGAAAAACCCCTCGACGTTCGATTACAAGATAAACCAAACCTCGAGTGGGGGGCAGGAGGACAGTGAAGATGGTGAAGATTGGCACACTCCAATCCAAAAATACCTAACAGACGGAACAACCCCCGTGGACACCTGGGAAGCTAGCCGGCTGGTAAAGCAAGCTGCCAGATACACACTGCTGGACGACCAACTCTACAAACTCGGATTCTCTCTACCCCTGCTCAAGTGCCTAACCAAGAAGCAGGGGTCCAAAGTGTTAGAAGAAATTCACGAAGGGATTTGTGGGAGTCACGCTGGGGGGCAAGCATTGGCATACAAGACGATCAGGCAAGGGTACTATTGGCCCACTCTTCGCAAGGATGCCATCAGCTTCGCACGGAGGTACCGAAAGTGTCAACTTTTCGCACCCAACATCCACTCCCCAGCCAACCAGCTGAAGTCAGTTTTCAGTCCATGGTCTTTCGCGAAATGGGGTATCGACTTGATCGGCCCATTCCCACCTGGGAGAGGCGGTGTAAAGTTCGCTGTTGTGGCAGTCGACTACTCCATTAAGTGGGCTGAGGCCGAAGCTCTCGCAACTATAACCCAAGAGAGGATGATCGGCTTCATCTGGAAAAACCTGGTCTGCAGGTTCGGACTCCCACAGTCGATCATCACTGATAATGGAAGGCAGTTCGACGGACAAAAGTTGAGGAACTTCTGCAGTTCGTGGAACATCAAGAAACACTACTCAACTCCGTACCATCCACAATTGAACGGCCAAGTCGAGGCGGTGAACAAGATCCTGAAACACATACTGAAGCTCCGCCTCGAGGAAAAGAAGGGGAGTTGGGCAGACGAGCTCGCGGAGGTCCTATGGTCTTACAGAACTTCCTACCGGGCCAGCACCAGCGAGACCCCGTTTGCCCTATCTTTCGGAACTGAGGCGGTGGTACCCGTCGAAGTCCAAAACAAGACTTGGAAGGTGGTGAGTTATGACGAAGAAAAAAATGACGAAGCCCTGGCAGTAGAGAAGGATCTGATCGAAGAGACCAGAGCTTCGTCAGAAATGAGGAATGCCACCTACAAACGAAGAGCAGAAAAGTATTACAACTCCCAGGTCCGAGACCGAAAATTCAAGGTCGGAGACCTGGTGTTGAAAAAGAAGTTGATGGCCCCACCAGGTGTGTTCGGTTCAAACTGGGAAGGACCGTTCTGAGTCACCGCAGCTTGGCCGAACGACACTTATGATCTTAATGATGCAGAAGGCAAAGCTTCGTCATACACATGGAGCGCGGTGCATTTAAAAAAGTTCTACCAATAGACTAGAATCATGTAATAGACTAGTCGAAGGTTTACATCAGAAATGTTGATGACAATCGATGTAAATTACGTTGCTATAAAAAGTCAGAAAATTTGTAAAGTCAGAGAAATTCAGAAAAATTCCTAAGTGTTTGGGCCTGTGCAGCTCTCCAACCAGGCGAGCTGCCCCAGGTTGCCCACTGCTCAAGGGATCTCGCCAAGCCAAGCTCGCCCACGTACTCAAAAATCCGCAATGCGCAAGGACCAAGGTCCCAAACGTTGTAATTAAATAGCTCGAAGGCAGAGGCCAAAGTGCCCAAGGTCGCGAAGGTACCCTTCCTAAAGGGTTGCTAAGCACCTACTGCCACAAGTTAGAAAAATTTGCGAAAAAAGACAAAAAACGTCTAAGGCAAGGTTCATAAAACCCAATGGCCCCACGTGAATCAATCGAAGTGCAGCTCGCTGCCCTAAGTGGTCTAAGACGAGCAATTTGCGGCCCTAAGTGGTATAAGATGAAGAATACGCACTCTCAAAACAAAGGTACGATTCGTAGTCGTGAGTGACATAAAACGAACGATTCGCTTCCCGAAGTAGAGTAAGATGAACAATCGCGTACCAGAAAAATAAATAAAAATGAGCTATTTTGAAAATTATAACGTAAAGCGCCAAAAAACGGAAGTGTAAAGAGTTAGATAAAAAATGCTCGGTTTATATTCAAAAGACACTTAGGAAATTTTCAAGGCAAAAATTCTTGAAAATTCCTAAGTGTTCAAAGTGGTGTTGGCCACAAAGGCCGACCAGCTAGCCGTTTGTGAACTACAAAAGTATGCTCCTTCTGGGCGAGCTATACAAAGCCCGACGAGCTCTAACTACTTGAAACAAAAAAGCAAAAGCTACAAAAATGGAGCTTCTTCTGGGCGAGCTCCACAACCCGGCGACCTATTACAACTCGGAAAATAAAAAACTAAACTAGGAAAGCAATGGGAAAACAAGCCTAGTGGACCTCGGGGTCGGCGACCTCTTTAGCAGCTCCGTCGGGGGCGACCTGGCGGATAGGGAGGGCAAGCTCGACATCCGAGGTGATGTTCCCAGTAAGCCCGCTGGTGTTGAGCTCACTGATGTTAATCATCGTGTCCCCGAGGGCCTCTTTTATCTGCTCCATCGTCGGTGGGACCTCGCCTCCAGCACCCCCCTCGGCATCCTCGGCTTCCTGGGCAAGATCGGCGGTCAAGACCTGCTTCGTCTGAATGATGTTGAACTTTTGACGAGCAGCATCAAGATTAATCCCGTAGCCAGCGATTGGAAGGAGCGGATAACTTCAGCAAAACAAAGGACATAGCTCTTGTCAGTGGCGACCACCTCAGCGAGCTCCAGTGCCTCAGGCGTGATGGTGGCATCCGAACGACCACTCAGCTCGGCGATCTCTAGAGCCTTGGCGGCGACCTCCTCCCGCAAGTTCTTGCATTCCTCCGAGTTTCTCCGGCTTTGATCCAGGAAAATCTTCACCTCCTCTTGAATAAGGGCGAGCTCCTTGTCTTTGGAAGCAAGCTGCTGGCGGGCTCGCTCAAGCTCGGCCTGCTGTTGGCGGAAGTCATCTTGGAGCTTCTCCGTCTTTTTAACGGCGAGCTGCTCTGCCTTCAGTGAAGCCTTCGCCTTGACCTCCATCCTCGCGAGCTCTTCGAGGGCCCTCTTCCGCTCATCGCCCACCTTGTTGAGCGCCTTCCTCGCATCGTGGCGAGCTTTATCCGCGGCTGTAATTTCATCAGTGACGAGCTGGGCCGCCGCCATCGCTGCACAAGCGTAATGCATCGCCAGCCTCCCCTTGTCAGCGGGCCTCTGTCGCTCGATCATGGCGAGCTCCGAGGCAGAAAGGTATTTGGGGGCCTCGGTAAAGATACGGTGGGCCGACCCCTCAGGAAGGTCCCTTGGCGAATTTAGGGCTTTGCACCTCTCGGTGGTGTGGAGGGACTCAGGTCGCTGAGAAAACTCGGCGGGAGTGTACCTACACATGCTCGAATCAGTTAGCAAAAATCGTGAAAGTTAAAATGGCTTCCAACTTCAAAAAAGAGCTCGCCCACTTACCCAAACCTATTAGGGTTGAGCCCGAGGAGGGTGTCATCCCGGATAGGGACCTCGTAGGGAGACGGCGGGGGCGCGCTCTGAGGAGTTGGAGGTGCTTGCGAAGAATGGGTCACGAGAGCTCGCCCTGACCCCGCTTGAGTTGATCCAGAGCCCCCTCGGCCGCTATGCTCGATGGAGCCACCCTCAGTCATGGCCCGCTTGTTGGAGCGAGATTCTTCCTCGCTCACTCGCGAACCATCTCCCCGGTGGAGAGTCCGCTTCGTCTAGTGGGGTGGAGGGGGCTGGGTGCCCCGTTCAAGGTTGGAACCTCGGCCCATCCCTTTCTTGCTGCCAGCGACCTTCTCCTTTGTAGGGGGAGGCGCCGAGGTCTTCTGTGAGCCAGAGCCCCCAGCTTTATCGGCAACTTTGGCGAGCTCTAGCCTTTTTGTTGCATCCAGAACGGCTCCTGAGGGAATGCCTTCCCTTCCCGGGCGAGGTTTGCTCATCTTCAGCTGCCGAGCTAAAAAGTGGTAAGCTTCAGGAACTTCAATGGGAGGGAGCTCGGCAGCGGGACCCGCACCTGCAAGATAGGTGATTAGCAATTCGGCGAGTTCAACATACGAGATGACGAGCTATGTAGACTTCAGAGTTGAAGAAATTAAAACCTTGAGCAGCGAGGTGGTGTGGCGAGGTGATGAGGCCGGCGAGCCTGCGGCAATGGTGTTGGCACAAATGCTCGATCTCGCGATCTTTCTTTTCTCGCAGGCAACACACTGTCCGCACAAACTCCAAGCCAACAGAAATCTTCGGCTTCCCACGGCTCGACCTGTGACGCTTCAAACCTGCAAAAAGGTAGATTAGATTAAAAATCTAATCCAACGCACACACACTAAAGTACACCACCTACAGCTCGCCTCCCCATAATTCTCGGGAGTAGAAATGCGCCCTCTGCGGCCATTGGAAGCTCGCCAGTCTCCTCCAATAAAGAAGAACCGCTCTTTCCAGTCCCGGACTTTATTTGGGAGGTTGCCCAAGAATTTGTCCCCCGGGCGAGCTTGGAAAGAGTAGTATCCTTTCCCCTCCCTAATTTGCCGGATCACGTTGAAGAGCTCGCTGATCTCCGCCGTGTTTAATCGATTTTCATAGCCCTCGAGGCCAAAGACGGTAAGAGCTGCCAACAGGTTACTCCATGCGTTCAGAGTGAGCTGTGTAATGGCGAGGTTCGTGTCCGCCAGAAACTGCCCGATGATGGGGTGCAGGGGCAGAGTGAGCCCGGCCTTCAGGGTGTGATAATTAATAACTGTGAGTCCGGCAGGAGGGAGGTCGGCTCGCTCTTTCTCCTCAGCGGCTTACATAAATATATCCAGCGGAATACAGAACCGCTTCCGAATGTCCGGGAGGGCATACTCGCTGACGATACTCTCCACCCCGTTTGCCTTGAGGTCGAATTCGCCAGCGGTCTTGTGAATTGGAGCTTGTCAGGGCAAAGGGAAGCTAGCCTCGTGGGCCCTCACGTATTCCCTCCAGTCGAAGTCATGCACGACGTCGGTGGGGATTTGGTATTCCGGAAGTTTGGGGAAATGGAAGTCAATAAAACGGAGGTATTCGTAGGTGACCTCCGTTCCCATATCCTCGCCGATCTCCTGATCGACCTCGCGGGCTAGCTCGCTAGCGATGTCGCCGACCCCGGCCTCGGCGACCTCCACGGCCCCCCGGAAGCTCGCTCAGAGTAGTCCCAGAGCTCGCGGAGCGGGGAATGCTTGCCAGAGTTAGTAGCCCGCTCGCCAGAGTCAGAACGAACGGATCCCAGGAGTTCGCCACTGTCCAGGAGAGCTTCAGACCTCGCCCCAGAGCCCGAGGAGATAACCACATGTGTCTTTCGAGGACTTGGACGGTCATCCGTCATTGATTTCTTTCCCAAGTCACGGTTCGAAACAGTACGGCTCGAGGAGTTCCCAGACACGGTGGAGGCGTCGCCGGAAAGTTTCGGTTTTTAAGCCCAAAGGCCCAAATTCAGTCCGACAATCCAAGAAACGGCCAAAAATTCGAAAAGAACTTGAAGGAATCGAAAAGAAGAAAGAAAAGAAGAAGAAGAATCCGAGTTTCTACCTTTGGGAATGCTCAGAGACGCGTCGGAAGCAGAGGGACGGTTGCCGAAAAACCTGCTCGGAAAATTGAGGAGGCGAAAATGAGGGGTGAGGAAGGTTCCTCCTATTTATAAACTTGGGTGCGAGCCCGAATTTCCTCAAAGACCAGGGACCAATGTGCAAAAAATTTGAAAAGTTGTCATTATGGGTACGGGAAACGATGCCTATAAAGGCGTGCACGACACCTCGGACTCCACCCACGTCGGCTCGAGAGACCGCCTCACAGGAACTCGCCCGAGAGCTCGCATGCCAGCTCGCCTGCACATGTCATGAGTCATGATGTAGGCGAGCTGGGGGGCAATTGTTGATGGGCGAGCTACCCGAGACGAATTAGATTTGGTCGCCCATGAGCTCGCCAGGGTGCCGAACGCACCTCCGGCATCCAGGATGCCGACCTCCGAGACATCACCTGTTATACAACACCGAGAGCACCAAGGCGTCAGAGCTCGCCCAAGTGCTCGCCTCAGAGCTCGCTCATGAGCTCGCCTGTTAGTCATTAGGACCCCGATGGTGCACTCTTTTTCCCTCCGTCAGGTTTATCCATAAGGGTGGTTTACGGTGAGGTTTTAATGAGGCCCACCTAGTTTAAGACATTAGAGTAGGACGAGGCACAACATAGGAAGCAGTGTGAGAGACCAAGACGAGGGTAAAGAACCCTCGTCAACACTGGAAGCCATATAGGCTCGTAAGGTGTCATCTTACACTCGCACACCTATAAATAAGACATCTCTTGTAACAGTTCGGGACAATTAATACATTTTCTACACTTTACTTTCTCTCTCTAAGCTCTCCACTCTCTCTCTCTACATTACCCAAGAACACCAAATCATAAGATTATTGTTTGGTAGAGTTAATCCGATATAAAGTCACATAACGAACAACGATTAGTAAATTCTATCAACAGAATAATTTCGTGAAATTAGGCTAACATACATAATATTTTAATTACTCCAAAAACATCAAGTAACAATAAGACAATTATTCATGCGTCCTTCTCTAATAATCTAAACTCACAAATTCATAAACATTTAAAAATTTCATACTTTCAACATAATTTCAGCAGTGCGTCATCAACGAAATAAATCAATTAAAAGAACTTAAGCTACAGGAAAAATTCTACAAAAATTTATATTGTTTACTGACTTCATATAATATTTATTTATAATTTTTACCAAATTTTTTCCGTAAGTAATTTTTATCAAAAATACGCGAGATTCAGAAATCCCCACAAACTGCCACATATTTTTTAAAAATTCATAACTAATTCGTTCTAACTCCAAATAACATGATTCAAGATGCGTTGGAAAGCTGATTAAAAACTGTAACTGAATATAAAATATAATTTACGAAATCCTTAAATTACGAAACCGTAAAATCCCTTAAAACTTACTGGAAAATAGAAACACATCAAATCCTACACATGCAAAAATACTAAAACTCATATTAATAATTTCATAATATTTCAATTAAAATATATATCTAACATGCATCATAATTCATCTTTCTTGACTCATCAACCCAATCAATAGGCATAATATTCATTGAAAACTTATATTGCAATTAACTAAAATCCATACACTTCATATTAGAAATCAAGAAAACTAATTAAATCATTTACGTGTCCATGCACTAAATCAAATCATAAGCATGCAATCGTCCCAACTTGTGGAGAAACTCATAGTACCGAAACATAAAGAAATCTTGCAACATAAAAATAAATCCTACTTGGTTTTTATTTAAAAACTTCATCCTTTATCTTCTCTTTTCTCGCATCACATCCACCCTCCTCCGCATCGCCAATCTCGTAGCCTTTACTCTTGAAAATCTGAAATATTTATTCGGTGAAGGGGTGAGTAATTATAAAATAATCACTCTGTGGAGGTAGTTAGTTCGAAGTCTAAATATAAAGGACACAAAAACATGTAAACATACCCCTCGTTCTTAACATTTGATACGACTCTCGTATCCATACTTTTTGTACTATCTGAGTACCATATGCATTATCTGAATGCCTTTAACATAGATTGATGATATCTGATCATCCATAACATATTTGGCACATAAACACATAATTGCATCAAACGAAACATTTAAAAATCGAACTAGAAGGTTACCACTTTTCACCGTTTAAACCCCCACCTTTTCTTGTCTTGAAAATTATAGATGTGTTGTACGTTGGCTTGCTAATTCCTTGTGCTCGAATCCTACTCCTCTTCCTCAAGCAAACTCACGAAAAACTCTACTCTCTCTCTCAAATATGTGGCTGCCGAAAACTGCCCTATAACTTCATGAAAGTGCCAAAATTTGGGTGGCTATAGGGCTGGACGAATTTTGGGGTGTCTAAGGGTTAAGAAGTGACCCTTGATCATCTATTTATAAGGACTAAAAGTCTTGTAGGGATCCTACAAAGGGTTTGGACGAAATTTATGAAGAAAAGGAATTGGCCCAAAATCTTGATGAATCTCTTGTACCAAACTTGACATCTTATTTCCAAAAATAATAAATCCTTACCAACTCTTATTCTCTTGATACTTAACCATCAAGCATTTATTTTTCTTGCATAAGAAAATATGACTTATTTCTATAAATAAAGATACTAAAAGTCAAAGTCTTAATACCCTATTATTTTTTAAATTCCTTAAAGTATTAAGACCCATATTTTTCGAAAATCATCTAATACTATCCAAGTATTATTCTTAATCCTATTCTTGGTCAAAACCTCATAAAGTCAAATCCTTAAAATTAATTCCTCAATTACTAACATACCCCCAATGAATTAATTCTTAAGGAAATAATATTCTTAGAGGACTAATACTATAACCTCAACAATAATACCACTCTTCATTACTCTAATATAATTCGAACTTAATACTAAATTAGGAGTCCAATTAATACTAATTGGGACAAACTAAAGCCAAGCAAACAATTAAAAAATACTAACGCATAATAACTTAAAGGACTAAACCTTGCACACAAATAAAACTCACGCACAAAACAAATAAATTAAAGGACTAAAAGCTGCTGGAACTTTGGGGTGTTACACTTTCACACGAATAAAAATATTCTTCCACGAATAAAATACTTTAATGTAAAATAAATATTGAAAAATGACATACACCCGGAAATGAATTAATATTAAAGTTACGTAAAAATGTAAATTATCAAATTCTAAAACTGTAAATTTTCGAATTCTAAAAATTTAAATTATCAAATTCTAAAAATGTAATTATTTTATGTCATATACAAAAGAATATTAATTCAATACATTATTTTAAAATTCTAATATTTCTTTTTATGAAGGGTGATTTACATATAGGTTCAAAAAAATTACTCTATTTACAAATTGGTTCACAATATTTGCACATGAGCACATTTTTTTCTGCACAAAAGCACATTTTTTTTCTGCACAGAACCAATTTATAATTAATGTCAATTTTGTGAACTATTTTGTAATTTTCCCATTTATGAACTATGTTTAACCTTGTGGAAGAAGTATGGCCGCATTAAATATATATATATATATATCATCAACTGGATTGTCCTATGGGCATTAGCTGGAATCAGTGCATTAATTAAGGGGCTGCCTATTAATTGGAATCCTTCAACAGGGCCAGAAAGGGTCGTAAATGTTTAATAGAGTTCACGATTTTACTTATTTAAAAGTAATAATTTGGCTGGATTTTACATTCATAGATAGAATTGAGTAATATAATAGTTTTAAAAAAAAAATCCCTAACTTATAATATTAAAATAAATAAATAAATGAACTAGTTCCACACTTTTCTATAAATTTGAACTTTTAGTTTAAAAGATAAAATTATATATTCATCGAAAATATACATATTTTGAACGGATATATAATTTTATTTTTTAAACTAAACATACCCTTAGATGAAAAGTAATTCTTTCATGATATGAGCTTAGTCTCGCTCAATAAAATTGATTCCGTGCCCAATAAAATATAAAGTTTAAGTTGGGATGAAGAAAGTATATATCTATTTGGTTATGTTTGGTAATAGATAAAATGATCTATCCCGTCTATACACGCATGTTTAGGTGGGATGGATAATTTTATCCATTAAACCAAATACACTTTAGTCCGCCAAAACTTCTTTTATTGATTTTTACCTTCAATTTATAATTTCTTTAGGGGGTGTTTAGTTTAAAAAATAAAACTATCTATCTATTTTTTCGGATAAATAATTTTATTTTTTAAATTAAACTTACCCATGAGATGCATCAATATTTTTGGACATATATTTATTTCTCAATATTTTTGGATAATAAAAAATAAATATATATAAAATCATTTTACCCTTTCTTTATCTGAGTGTTTCCAATTTACTATTGTCTCTTCTGCCCACTTGTAAACTTCTCCAAATACAAAAGAGTAGTTTATGAGACACTTATTAAATGACATCTTATTTTTTTTAAAAAAAAGAGAAATATATTGATAGATGAAGGGACACAAAGACTCCGATGAATAATTTTCTACAGTAAGTTTTCTTCCCACTGCTTGCTCACCGTACTTATCAAACCCTTCTTTTCCTGAATAACTATCTTCATTTGCGCTACTTCCTCTTCCAACTTACGATTTCTTCTCTCTATCTCCAATATATGTTCCTATAATTCCCTTGTTCTTCAGATTTTCTTCGCCTTTTTCTCTTCAGACTCACATAACTGTCTACCCACCCTACCTAACTGACTCTCTCTCTCCCCAATCATTTTTTTAATTCCACAATCTCAGCAACAAGGTTTATATTTTCAGCTTTTAACTGACTCACGTATTGTTCAGTACTTTCTCCAGCAGCTGCATCTTTTTCTTCATGCACAATGCTTTCAACAGCTCCCACCACACCCCCGACAATCTGTTGTTCTGCCCACTATCTCTGCCAATGACACTACTATCCATGGTTTTGGTTTTCAAGTGCTCCTCCATTGTCTTTGAACTTCCAGGTTCACTATTCCCCGTACTTCCATAAATTGCCTTCTCAACACCCTGCACACTTCGTACCCTTAATTGATCAGTCGTATTCCTGGCAAACTCACCCAATCTATCATGTCTTTGTCCCCCTGTTGTAATTGGTGTACGATTAGTTGATGCTCTATGTGCATCAAATTCTTCATTTGGTGTTCGCGTGCCTATATGAATAGTCGGGTATACACAAAAGTCCGAATTTGTATGTTCGTTCCATGTTGAATTATCAAATTGTTCTGCCCTCTGGCCTGAAACACTTTCTGATTCACCTTCTGAAATAGCCCCACTGCTACCTACCTTCCTTCCATTGCTCCTCCAGATTTCGAAGTGTCTCATTTTCAAATGTCGTGAGTTTCAATACCACCCTGTGTATCTGGAAGTACAAAAGTTGAAAAGTAGAAAAGCAAACCATTAATAACTAATACATCCAAAAAGTACATTCCATACATCAAAACTTAATATCAATTAAACGTGATATCTCTGTTCACTCTATATGTATATACTTACATCAACTGGTCTAAGTCTATTTTGCCTTATGTCCTTAAGTACTTTGCTTAACGCTATCAAGTCCCACTTTAGGAAGCGTGGAAATGCACCACTGTGTGTATGCTCCATCATGTTTGTGTGCTCACATAGCCAAAACTGTTTTTTGCAACATCAAAGAAATATATGTTTAGTAATTAATTCATATATCACAATCTATGGTATTTTAAACTAATTTCATATAGCTTTAATTGAAAAGCTTACATGGAGTATGATAGCACAACCTGCAATTTTCAAGTTCCGGCTTCCAGACAGCTGCCCAAGTAACATCGACACAACAACAACATTCCAGTCATAATTTTTTATATCTTCTACTTTGTCAAGATACACTGTGTAATGACATGGTACAAATGTGTTTCTCCTCCGTGTAAGAAAAACAACCATCAAGTACATGTGAAACAACCTTGCTACATCACCATTTCTCCTGCCATCATTTAACTGTATCACTGACTCAAGTTTGGAAGAAACTAACCTTTTTGTCAACAGATATCCACCTCTATCACCATTGACTTCATGCTCAAAACATATGGCAACTCAACTTGGCACAATATAATCAGTATTTTCCAACGGAATATGTGTGGTCTCACATATTACTCTGAATATCATCTGCACATCTCTGTTTGTAACTCTAATTTTTTCTCCTCCAATAACGAATTCACCTGAAGGTTGATCAAACGTACTCATAATGTGTTTTATATTTTTATTATATATTATTCTAAATTTAAATGTGTGCGCTCTAAACAGTTGCGTGTCCATTTAACCTGATCTTAAAAGAAAATTGTGGCGGAAGCCCTCATGGGCCAAAAAAAAAATTTTTAATTTACAAAAAAAAAAAAGATTGGGCCAATTATGAAGCTGCACAATTTTTATTTTTTTTAAAAAGGCCCATAATGGGCAGCGTGAGTTATCGTCGATTCTCCGGTGTCCACTTTATAACCTTATCCTTTATCCTCTTGCGCAGGGATGACACTTTTTGCCAACGAGAGAGAGAGAGAGAGAGAAAGAGTGTGAGAGAGACAGGTTCAAATTTCCGATCGGCGATGGCGGTTTCCTCTTTTAATCGTGAATTGTCCGTTTCCATTGCTAAGCTGGCGGAAAAAGCCCAACGCTACGACGGTAAAAATAACGCTATAACTTGTATGTATATGATCAAACTGTCGAGATTTTGTGAAATTGGAAGAAAATTTGTTAGGATTTCGGAAAGTTAAGTCGCTTATTCAATATATTTCGTAGTTTATTGAATTTTATTGACCTAAATTTTATTTCCCTGGGTTTATTGACGAAGTTTGATTTGATCTCCAATCCCGGGATTACATTGTATTTATTGTTTTTTTTTCTTCTGAAATATATTACCTGTTATAATTGAAATTAAGTTGTTGATGTATCTGTAGTCATTTAAGATTCTAGTAAAAAGAAGATGTTAGGCTTTAATATTTTGCCCAAATTGTGGCAGAGATGGCTGAAATAATGAAAAATGTGGCAAAAACGGTGGGGGGATTGACAGCAGATGAGAGGAATTTGCTATCGGAAGCGTACAAGAAAAGGATTTGTTCTCGCAGAGCTTTCTGGAAAAGTTTGTCATTGAAAGAGGCGAAGGTAATCAGAGAGTATCGGGAGAAACTGGAGGCAGAGATGACTGATATTTGTACAGATATTTTGTCCATCCTTGATCTACCTTCTTGCAAAATTGGGGATCACATTAGTGCCGCCTTTTACCACCAGATGTGAGGAGTTATTATTATTAATTAATGTGTGTTAATTCCATGTAATTAATCATCATTTTTGCAGGAAAGGCAACTTCTATGGGTATCTTGTTGAGTTTAAATCTAGTACTGCTGAGAAAGATGCTGCTGCTGACGAGGCATTCCAATCAAACAGATTATGTATATAATTATTTAATTAGCTAATCAATCAATATAATTATGCATGGAATCTTATTTTGTTTTCGTTTTGCAGTCTTCTAAGGCCATTCCTCCACGCATGTCAATCCCCTCATGGTGGTATGACAGGCAAGTTTCTTTTCTTTAATTAATCATTTTCTTAAGTCGTGTACACACAATGATGAGTTTACTTGTCTCTGCAGCTCAACGTCCAATGAATCATCTTCTGATTTAAATTTTTTGTTTGGTGAATTATTCTTGAATTTTAGATGTGGAAGTTGTTTAATTAGAATATTTATTTATGTTTAGTGATGATTACATTAGATTTTATTTTATTATATTAGGATATGGAAGATGATATTTATATTTAATTTGAATAATTATTTATGTTTAAGTTAAGATTTGATTTAATTTTTATTTGATTATGTTAGAATTTATTAGGATATTTTGTATCTTTATTTGATTTGTCTAGATTTGTTAGCAATTTATTTAGTATTACAAATAGGCTTCTCAAACTTATTGTAAAGATAGTTGATTTTGATAATTAATTGAATTGAGTGTTTAGTCTATTTTATTATGTGTTTTATTAATTGTTCTTTCGGTATTCATATGTGAATCAACGGATTAATAATAATAACAACGTGAAGATCGTATTATCCGGATATTCTCAGATTCAACGGATTAAATGTAATAATATTGTTTTCTTGTTGCGGTAGTTGGTATTAGGAGTTAGTATGACACTATAATTTATCAATGACACTTGAATAGTGATATAGAGGAGGAAATTGATTTCCTCTGGTCTCAATGGGAAACCGTCGATGGAATTTTTGACAGTTACTCCCGAAGAGACGGTCACATTTTTGCCCCCTTGCCGCCACCATCACCGTTTTTGATAGCCCTTATTGCTTCCTCAACAGTTGCCTTTACAATCAGACCCACCGTCCGAGTCACCTAAATTAATTTCCGATCTGATCATCTCGTACACAACCACTAGCAATCCACCATTTATAACTAGAGCTATCAAAACGGGCCCGGCCCATCGAAAGCCAGGTCTTATGGACAAGACGGGCCTAAAAATTATAGGCTCGTAAAGAACCGGGCCTATTTGACCCGTCCGGTAGGTTTTTTTTTTTTTTATATTTTAATATAATACTTCTCTTATAAATTTTACTATATTTCTTATGAGTTATACTATTTTTATTTTGAATTTTTTTCTATTTTATATTCTTTTAAATATTTTATATGTGCATTTTCATTTAAACTTTCTCAAAAGATATTTTAAATCAAAAAATATTATCTCAATTAATTAATATGTATTATTAAAAATGCTAATTAGATAATATTGACATTACTTTATTTAGAATCTTGATAGTGTAACTTTATTTAATTAGAAGTTCATATATTTGTTGGTATGAATTATTATTCAAATTTATTAGAAGGGTGTTGAATTAGTTGTTTAATTTTAATTTTAATTTTTATGAATGTGTGCTTATAAAGGATTGATAGAAAATTGTTATTTGATATTATTTTTGTGTATTACAGTTTATTAAGGTTTGTTGAATTATAGTGTTTTAAATATTATATAAAATTTGAGTTTTAATTTAATTATTAAATTATTTTTGACAAATTAAATAATTTTTTTTACTATTTGTGTAGTATTTGTATACAAAGTTATCAATTAATAACATAAATATAGAAATCAAATGTAATGTTGATATATTAAAATTTATAAAAAAAAATAAAAAAAAAAGTCGGCCCGGTTTGGCCCGGTAGCCCACTTTGGGCTAGGACGGACTTGAAAACATGTGGCCCGAAGAGAACTGGCCCGGCCCGTCCCATTTGACAGCTCTATCTATTACTGTCAAGCCGATCGTAAGATATTAATTTCAAATTATAATATTTGGGAGATTTTGTGAATAATATATTTTGATTGATCACTTAGATCTTTAAATGAAATTGCAAGTGTGAACTATTGAGTGGAATCTAAATTGAAAATATATAATTAAGCAAGAGTTTGTTTAATGATTATCAACTTAATTATGTAGTAGGTATGAATATGTGTACAGATTCAAGCCAAATTAACTCCATGCTCGAATTCTATTAATTTTAATAATAATTTTAATAAACTAGATATTGTATTTATAATTATTGTTGAGTTTATCATGATTTTTAGTTGATATGAAATTTAAGTCTTAATTTTTAAGCATTACCAAACTTAATTTTTTTGTTAGTAAATTATTCTTGAACTTGAGATTCGTAAGTTGTTACTGACTTACCTTGCATTTATTAGTAGAAAGTATAAACAGATTAATTTCTGATATAATTAATTCGAAATTATTTGTTAAAAGCTTGTTTAGCTTCTATATTTGGCTCAATCGAGTTAAAATTTTAATTTCTGAACTACGAAACTCATTGAAACTCCAGTTGGAAAATTAATGACAAATAAAAATATAAAATAACAAAATAAGTGGATAAAAAATAAATTGGATTAATGGCTAATACAAACTGAGAATTCTGTTTTCAAAGAGAAGCGAGGAGATAGATTAGTTGTTAGGTGAAAGAAGAAAATAGAAAAACTCTAGTCAACTTAGGGCTCATTTGGTTCGTAAGATAAAAATATCTATCTGTTAAAAACATGCATGTTTTTGGCGGATAAATATTTTTATCTTACTAACCAAATGAGCCCTTAGAGTATTAGAAAAATTAAATAAATGAATTAATTCTACACTTTTTTACAAATTCAAATTTTTAGATGAAACGTAATTCTTTCATGGTATCAGAGCTTAGACTCGTCTAACATAATTGATTCTATGCCCAACAAAATATAAAGTTTAAGTAAAACGGGACATATTATTTTATTCATTAAACCAAACACACTTTAAGTATTAGTCAGCCATAAGGCCCATAACTTCTTTTTTGACTTTTACGGCTTTACCTTCAATTTATAATTTCCTTAAAGTGTGTTTAGTTTACAAAATAAAACTATCTATATATTTTTACGGACATATGATTTTATATTTTAAACTTAACATACCAATAAGATGCATTAATATTTTTGAATAATAATAATAGTAATAATAAATAAATATATAATTAATAAATTAATTAGTGAATGCATATAATGCATGATATCAGTTAATAAGTACATCTAATGATATTAATTTCAAATTATAAAATTTGGGAGATTTTGTGAATAATTTATTTTGATCACTTAGATCTTTAAATGAAATTGCAAATGTGAACTATGAGTGGAATCTAAATTCAAAAAATATATAATTACGCAAGAGTTTGTTATATGATTACCAACTTAACTTCATGCTCGAATTCTATTAATTTTAATAATAATTCATAAACTAGATATTGTATTTATAATTATTATTTTTGGACAAACACTTATATACAAATTTCTACGGGTCAAAGATCCGTAGAAATATCAATTTTTGAAAATTCGCGGGTCTAAACTGGGTCGGATCGAATTTGAGTATTTTTTTTCAAAATTCGCGCAGTTTGTGATTTTCGCTCCCAGGTATGTTACAGTTGAGACAAATGCATGTTACTTTAAGGCAAAACGTGTGTTACAACCAGATTAAATGTTGTTTTCTACACATATTCATTTATTTTTGTAGAAGTAAATATTTTTCATGCAATGTAACACATGTACATGTTACATTGTATGTGTAACACATATTTATTCTTAATAAAGATAAAATAATTTATTGTTTTTTAAAAATAATAAATTTATTATCACCATCAAAAGCCATTTTATTTATAAATCAACGCTATGGTATTATTACGCTATTAATTTTATCTCGTTATCTGGATTTTCATTTTTGAAGGGCAGTGTGGGTATTTTCTATCTATAGAGGGCAGTGTGGGTATTTTTAAATAAATCTAAAAAACCGATTCAACCGACTAAGCACAAACCGGGAAAATAAACAGACTATAAATAGGCGGGACTGAAAATTTTAAACTACATTTCCATACTGTTGAAGTGGCGGTTTCTGATCCTAGAGAGAGAAAGTAGTTCAATTTGCCGATCGACGATGGCGGATTCCTATTTCGAACGTGAAAAGGCCATTTTCTATGCAACGGTGGCGGATCGAGCTCAACGCTACGACGGTAAAGCTTACTCTACACAGATACGTATTTACGGATGAAGCATTGAGCATGATTCGTTCTTCGCTCGTTGCAATTTTTGTATAGTTTTTGGGAAATTGGAAGAAATTGGAAGATACGTATTGAAAGTTTGTATTCAGTTGATGTTTTTCTTCTTGTGTGAATGGATTTATGATGTTATATTGGGGTGAATTGTGGCAGATTTGGTAGAGAAAATGAAAGAAGTGGCAAAAATGGGTGAGGAATTGAGACCAGAGGAGATGGAATATCTCTCAAGAGGTTACTGGAGATTGATGAAGCGTCGAAGAGATTCTTTGTCAAACTTGCAAACCACTGAGCAGGAGGAGAGACTTGCGGGGAACGAGGAAAATGTAGCACGAATCATCGCGTACAAGAAGAAGGTGGAGACAGAGATCACTGATATTTGTAAAGAAGCTCTGTCCTTAATCGATGAACATCTGATTCCCTCAATCTCTACCCCTACTGGCTTTATGCACTATCACAAGATGTGAGGCTTTCTGTAATTTCACTTATTTACAGCTCCAATTTAGCAAGATTTCACTTAATTATGATATCCACTTTTGCAGGAAAGGGGATTTCAATCGGTATCTTACTGAGTTCTACGATGGCGATGAAAGGGTCGAACATGGCAACGAGGCGATCAAAGCGTATGAGGTAGTACTATATATGTCCTGTTTGCTCTGTTTTTCTAAGTATGCATATATAGAATTCAATCTGTTTGTTGCAGGCTGCTAAATCCACTGCTACGACGAACTTTCCGCCTGCACATCCCTTTCGTCTCAGTTTAGAGTTGAATATTGCAGTTTACCACAGTGTGATGTTGGACTCACCTCAAAGGTTTCTCCTCTCTCTAATCAACTCTCACTTTCTTGGCTCTAAAATGTTCATCACATGCACTCTTTACCCGTTCCTACAGGGCAATCGAAATCGCCGAACAAGCCGTTGCTGAAGCAAAAGCTGAGAAGATTGCTATCTTGACCCTTGGAGAGTTTCAAAAAACTACCAGAATGTTGGCCCTTCTTGAGAACAACATCAATATGTGGAGACGTACGTAATAATGATCGCTACTGTTTTGATTTTAATACCTCATCTTGATCAATCTGTTTTTGCTTCTTTTGCAGAAGACGCGGTTTGATTAGAGCTTGAAGAAATGGGTTCTTTTTTCCTTTTAATAAGAATGATGCCTAGCTAGAAAATGTAATAAATCAAGTTTACATATCGAATAGTGGATACTCTTAACTCCCTATGATGAATATGAAAACGAAAACTCTGCATGGATACTATACCATATAAGATGATCTCATTTTGGTTCAATCAATTTAATTTTTTTGTTTTGTTTTGGTTTTGTATATTTATTAATTTAAAGTTGGTTGACCGGTTTTAGTGCCGATTTTAAAACTCTAGAAATAGCTTCTAAATCAACTTTTTTTTAGAAGTTTCCCTCTCACAGCTATTGAAAAAAGGCTATTTTAGAAGCTGTTTTTGTAAAGATTCAAAACAGGCACTTAGTAGCTAAGGTCACGAAAATGGGTGCCCATGTGTGTTTTTCTTTTTCTTTTTCTTTCGTTTCCCTTATTTTTATGTATATATGTTTTTTAATTATGTATTATATTTTAATTTTCTTTCGCAATTAAAAAAAAGGAACATATATTAATAGAGTAAATCTATTGTGCACTAGTTGCACTATACAATTTAAGTATATTTTTAAAAGTTGCACTATTTATTACTAAAAAATTACACAAATTATTATAGAAAAGTTATATTATTAAAGATTTATTTTTCAGTAATAACATGTGTGACTCTTCAATAGTATTTTGTATAATTTTTTTTAAAATAAATTAGAATTGCACGGTGCACCTAATGCATATGAGACTAAGGCATATTAAAATATTCTTTTCATAGGAAAAACTAAATTCTTCAACGCCCCTCCCCTTTTATTAAAATTTTGGAAATTTAACAAGAAATTTTAGAGATTATTATAACATGTTATTATTCATATGTTTCTTTTAAAATCACAAAAAAAAAAAAAAAACATGTTTAAAGCAAACATATGGATAATGTACTATATATACATTGTCTAACATAAAACAATTGACAATATAATATATAATACAATAAAGATGACTAGAATAATATAAACACTATGCAAGAGATTCAAGGTTGAAATTCACTTTATTTAAATACATCTTAAAATAATACACCCATCAGATTAAACTCGCTATTTGTATAAGTTCATTTATCCTTGAAAAGTGCAAGTTATAGTAGGATAATAATATAAAATTTTAATAATATTTTATATTAATAGATAGTTTTAATTTGTTTTCACTTAAATTGATTTCTTGTGAAATAGTTCACAATTAATATGTATATATATGGTCAATCATAAAAAAGGAAACATAAACATTAAAGTTTAAACTCACAACACTTGAGGTAAATTAATTTTTAGTAAAAAGATTAAAAAATAATGCAAAACAAATGTTACTGAATGACTAAACAATAACCAATATAAATATCACGTTTTAATCATAACACTTGAGATAAATCGATTTCTTGTGGATTGATTCATAAAATTAAAAGAAAATAGTTAATCGTACATTAAGATTTTAAATTTATGACACTTTTAGCCTGACAAATATTATGCCATATAGTTTTTTGTTAATTGATTCAAAATTAATTATGTAAAGCATTGATCAGTGTTTTCTCTTCCTCTATAAATGCATCTTCTTTCATTATATTAAATATTATGAATTTTCTTAATTTAATTAATATTTTAATAAAATATTATTTATAAAAACACACATATACCAATTCACATTAAAAAAATATATGTACAAATTTTAAATTTTAAATGTACATAATTAATAAAAACATACATACTAATATATACCCATAAAATTATAATATACCGGCAAGAAAATATTAAATTACAAAAAAAGATATTCATAAAATCGTGTAAAAATTTAAAGAAAAGAAAAAATGTGATTTTATACATAAATCGACATTTTGTGGTATATCTGTGATATTTCTCGATTTTCATTCAGTTTTGTACTACAAGTGAACCGATATCGATATCAATATTTTGTGATATATCCACGACACTCTGTAAAAAATACATTGTACCCCAATATCCATATCACATACTCAAAATTTGCGATATTTTCATCCTTGATTACTGCTTTACAAAGAAATTAATGATCTTGTGAATGCATTAGTGGAAGAATTGACAACAGAGGAGAGGAAGTTGCCTTGCCCTCATGTCTTTACTGTGAATTAACTTCACGCGTGCTGAAATTTTGTAAACAAGTAGATGCAATGTTGGTTGTAGGCATTTGGAGGAGAGAATCCTTTTCCTATTGTATTATAGTTAGAATCAACCGAACGCCTATTATGTAGAAACACTAGTTATCCACTCGTCTTATTTTAGGGCTCATTTGGTAATCCCAAAAAGACCACGAAATAAAACATTTAGACATTTCCTCTCGTTTGGTAGGCCGGAAATAATTTAAAGGGAGCCCATGAAAAAGGCTCGGTCCATTAAACTTTTTTGAAAAAACATTGATTCATATCTTGTCTCAACATGTACAAACAAAATTTTATTTTCTACGCAGATCTTACCAAACATAAGAAAATAATATTTATCATGAATAAATCATGAAAATATTTAATGGGCTCTTTCATGACCTCTTATCTTGACAAGACTACCAAACGGAGCGTTGAGATTTACATTTAGTCTACCTCTTATTATCATGTGAAATTTGTTTATAATATAAAATTGATATTATTTGTTATGTATTCATTAAATTCAAAATATTTGACAATGTGATTTTAATTTACAAAACTAATTGTATTTTAAATACATATATTTGTAATTTCATGGAAGATTTTGTGTTTAATACTTGATATTATATTTTTAAATATAAAAAAGTGTAAAGATTGAGTGAGTATTATTTATGTGCTCGGTGCTCTCTTGAGGAGAACATCTCATATCGAATGGGATAAATTAATAATCACTAGTCTTATGGCCGTTACTATTTCATAAGTTTTTAATTACTTTCAAGCTACATAAAGATTTGCAAAATCGAGTCCTCGTATGACCTAAATACCATGAATTCGGTATTAATGATTATATATGTAGTTATATACATATTGAAGCATGAGCAGGTACGGAGCTATGTTAGGTACGGGGCACTGGGCCCCCTGAAAATTTTAATTTTTTTAGGGCTCATTTGGTTCGTAAGATAAAATTATCTATCCGTCGAAAACATGCATATTTTCGACGGATAGATAGTTTTATCTTACGAACCAAATGAGCCCTTAGTTTAGATATAATATATCCTAATTACAATTTATATGGCAATGTGCCTGACTGGTGTGGAAGTGTAGTATAAATTCTTCCTTTCAGAGAAGACAAGGGTTCAATCCCTTTTCTAATCCAACTTGGTTTTCTTTGAATTTTTTTAATTAAATTTATAATCAAAATATTTAATATTATCATTTTTTTTCTACCACAAAAAATTGTTAATAACATTGTACATTTTAAAATTAAGTATATTTTTATGACAGTGATAGTATATATGAATAACAGTGATAGTGATTACACATTACAGTAATACGAGTTCATGTGAACTCGAGTTCGAAAGAGACATACTCCATATATTTGACTTAATTAAAGAAGTGAGGTAAACTATACAATGTATATAAATGTTGGGATATGATTAAATTAAGATATCGGATAAAATAATAAAGGAAATCAATTTAAGTGTCACAACAAATAAGTGGTGTACATATAATTAAAACCAAAAATATCATGTCAAATCTAAATTTTCGAAGTTCAATTAAAAATCAAACAAATATAAATGATATAGTATTCACTCAATTCCCATATTTATTCTCATTTTTTTATTTTTAAATTTATTCTCATCCTTTTTTAAAAATAGTAAATTTATTATCACCATCAAAAGCCATTTTATTTATAAATCAATTCCATGATTTTATTACGCTATTAATTTTATCTCGTTATCTGAATTTTCATTTTTGAGGGGTAGATCGGGTATTTTCTATCTATAGAGGGCAAAGACGCATTAGAATCGAATATATAAATAAATCTCAAAAAACCGATTCAACCGACTAAGCACAAACCGGTAGAAACCGGGAAAATAAACAGACTATAAATAGGCGGGACTGAAAATTTTAAACTACATTTCCATACTGTTGAAGTGGCGGTTTCTGATCCTAGAGAGAGAAAGTAGTTCAATTTGCCGATCGCCGATCGCCAATGGCGGATTCCTCTTCCGAACGTGAAAAGGCCATTTCCTATGCAAAGCTGGCGGAGCGAGCTGAACGCTACGACGGTAAAGCTTACTCTACAGCTTGTATACATAGATACGTATTTACGGATGAAGCATTGAGCATGATTAGTTCTTCGCTCGTTGCAATTTTTGTGTAGATTTTGGGAAATTGGTAGAAATGTTTAGTGTACGGAGCTGATTTTTTTAATCTAGTGATTAACTGGTTTGATTTGTTCGGATTTCAATATCTGTTCTGCGGATCTGTATTTTGGTGACTAAGTCGGTTGTTTTATCGAATTTTAATGACCGCGATTGTGATTGCTACTGTATGTTTATCCTGATTCTAATTACTGGAAATGTTGAAAGTTTGGATTCAGTTGAAGTTTTTCTTCTTGTGTGAATGGATTTATGATGTTATATTGGGGTGAATTGTGGCAGATATGGTAGAGAAACTGAAAGAAGTGGCAAAAATGGGTGAGGAATTGACACCAGAGGAGAAGGAACTTCTCTCAACAGGGTACTGGAGATTGATGAAGCCTCGAAGAGAATCTTTGGCATCCTTGACAATCATTGAGCAGGAGGAGAAATCGTCGGGGAACGAGGAAAATGTCGCACGAATCATTGCGTACAAGCTGAAGGTGGAGACAGAGATCACTGATATTTGTAAAGAAGTTCTGTCCTTAATCGATGAACATCTGATTCCCTCAATCTCTACCCCGGATGGCTTTCTGTATTATCACAAGATGTGAGGCTGTAATTTCACTTATTTACAGCTCCAATTTAGCAAGATTTTAATTATGATATCCAGCTCCACCACTTTTGCAGGAAAGGGGATTTCAATCGGTATCTTGCTGAGTTCTATACTGGCGATGAAAGGGTCGAATATGGCAACGAGGCGATCAAAGCGTATGAGGTAGTACTATGTCCTGTTTGCTCTGTTTTTCTAAGTATGCATAGAATTCAATCTGTTTTTCTACTTTGTTGCAGGCTGCTAAGTCCACTGCTACGGCGATATTGCCGCATGCACATCCCTTTCGTCTCGGTTTAGAGTTGAACATTGCAGTTTACCACAATCTGATCTTGGAGTCACCTCAAAGGTTTCTCCTCTAATCAACTCACTTTCTTGGCTCTAAAATGTTCATCACACTCTTTACCCGTTCCTACAGGGCAATCGAAATCGCCGAACAAGCCGTTGCTGAAGCAAAAGCTGAGAAGATTGATATCTTGACCGATGGAGATTTTCAAAGGAGTACCAAAATGCTGACCCTTCTTGAGAGCAACATCGATATGTGGAAGGGTAATAATGATCACTACTGTTTTGATTTTAATACCTCATCTTGATCAATCTCTTTTTGCTTCTTTTGCAGAAGACTAAACTGTTTTTTGACACCAAAATCTGCGGTTTGATTAGAGCTTGAAGAAATGGGTTCTTTTGCCACTATTGCTTTTTTCCTTTTAATAAGAATGATGCCTAGCTATAAAATGTAATAAATCACTTTTACATATCGAATAGTGGATACTCTTAACTCCCTATGATGAATATGAAAACGAAAATTTAGGATGAAACTGCATGCATGGAGACTATGTGTCTCTAATTTGTCTTCATAAGTACTTTTTTTTGCTATATAATGTTTATGGACAATTAGGTATTTACATATAGATAAAGAGACACTAATATTACATTTTTCAAATTTGTATAGAAAAATATTAAATTCGAGGTGGCGAAAGCCCCTCCTAATTCTGTTTGTGCATGCATGATTAAATTTGATGAGTTTACTTTAAAACTCAACCAAGTGGTAACATATATATGATTTAGACGTTCTTTTATAAAACGGTGTAATATTTTCTTAGTCAAAACCTCTTGTGTTACGTGATTATATTAGTTAAAAGGTGACGTGATTGATCAAAACCTCTTGTGTTACGTGGCATATATCCAAGATGTGTAAAACAAAAATTGTACTACAATTTTGAAGTTAAATAATTTTACCTATTTTGAATTTGGTCCTATCAGTTTCAACTTTTTGATTTTGGTTCAATCAATTTAATTTTTTTTGTTTTGGTCATGTATATTTATTTATTTAAAGTTGGTTGACCGGCTGTAGTAGCTAGGTCACGAAAATGGGTGCCCGTGTGTGTTTCTCTTTTTCTTTCGTTTCCCTTATTTTTATGTATATATGTTTTTTATGTATTATTTTTTAATTTTCTTTCGCAATTAAAAAAAGAACATATATTAATATATTCTTCTCATAGGGAAAACTAAATTCTTCAACACCCCTTCCGTTTTAAATTTCCCCAAGCCCCCTTTCAATTTACTTAAGACTCTTTCAAGCTTCATTAATTATTTTTCTTAAAGATACTTAACAAAAAATTTCTCAAACCCCCTTGGAAAAATTAGGAATAATTTTAAATTGATATATATTTAATGCATTATTTTTAAATTGATAAAAAAATTTGGATGCTAGTGTAAACATACGAGTATTTTCGTTTCTTCATACTGTACCAATTTAAAAGTAATGCTTTAAAATGTACTATTTTGTAACTGTCCCGAATTAAAATTATACTTCCCTCTCCGTCCACGAAAAATATGGTCAGATATTTGCACATGGTTTGATACAATATGTGGGAAGGTATTACGGAATATTATGAGGTCTGATATGAATAAAGAGAATATCTTTAAAAAGTACACATGACGTACAAATAATGATTTTATTTTCACTTCTGATCTCTTATTTTGCAACAAATATGAAAATTAAAAAATATGATAAGGATGGTTCTCTTTTGTGAGGAATAATGCTGGAAGAATTGGAGTTTTGGGCCATTCAATGGAGTCCGTGCCAACTGAGAAATGTTTGGTTTAAAGGATGATAGCAAAGGTTGGTTTAGAATGATAGCAACTGAGAATGCTGCTATCTTCTATAAATGTTATATTTATTTCTATAAATGATAGCCAATGTTTTTTAATATATTTCTAATTATTTTTTTAAAAAATCTACTAATATTAATTTTTTCTAATAAAAATATACATTTCACAATAAATAGTAAACTTAAAATAAAACATAATTAATAGTTTAATATTAGTTAATAGTTATTAGTATAAGACTATAAGTATTACTTTAGTTTAGATTAGTTTAGTTATTAGTTTATTTAATAAATATTAAATATAGACTTTAAATTTTAAAAATCCGTCAAAAGTAGGCCTCCTTCATGCTTCTAAAAATAAAGTCATAAACATAACCTTAAAAAAAAAAATCCAAAAATCCGCCAAATCCGCCGAACCCCCCATAATTATGTCACCGCCGAGGCCGCCTAGGCGGCGCCAAATCTGCCGTCCGCCATTTTTCATCGCCAAGCGCCTAGGCGGCCGCCATTTGCATCACTGGTTTTTAGTGACTCATTTAATTTTAATTGATTTCAATTATTACTGGGACAAGGAAATTAGACACTACTTTTTAACCCGTAATGAAAATTGCATTAATTGAGAATTTATAACCATTCATAAAGTTTAAAACGATGACTTCTTTATTCTAATAATGCAAAATCTTATATTTAACATATTTATTAAATGACTTGTTCATTTATAAAAATTGGTTTTATTAAATGCACAATCTTAATTGATTTTCTCCCTCAATTTATTTTTAGAAAATCTTTTTTTTTCTGAGCTTTAAAAAAGTAGATATATTGTGTAAAAAATTAGAAAAGTTTAAAATTGAATAGTGTAAAATACTACTCCCTTCATCTCGGTATAAGTTGCTCGTTGCTTTTGGGCACACGAATAAGAAAAAAGTGAAAAATATAAATGATGTGATGAAAAAAATGAAAAAGTTATAGAAATAGTGTAAAAGGTAATGAATATAATAATAAAAAAATGAATAGTAATTTTCAGAAAAGGTAAAAAACAAATGAAAAATATATAATGAGATGGACAAAAATGATAAAATGAGCAACATATAGTAGGATGGAGGGAGTATTTTTTAGTATAATAACCTACTTCTATTTGACAGACGAAAAAGCATTAAAATAAAATGGATGTTAGGTGGTCCACCGCTTATAGTAGTTTTAATTTTGATTTATAACGAAACGAAACGATGTGTTATATATTCAAAGTTAAAGGGATTTATTATAATTGATTATTTTAGAAAACTATTGTACTTGATTACTTAAAAAAAGAAGAAGAAAAAGACGTGTGCTTAATTATAGGATCATAAATGCCAATTTATTATATCAATACTCATTAACATTGATAAACATGTATAATTTAAAATATATAGGTATAACATATAACATCTACTCTCTCCGTCCACGTTGCCTTAAACGGTCGTCCACAATAAATGATCTACTTACCTAAAATGGATAATTTATAATTATTATTTTCATTTTTTATATACATATACTTACTTTTACACATCACATCAAGTACTTTTTTAATAATTAAATATTTTTTTATACTAATACATTCATTTTTACATATCAACATCAACTCTTCTTAATAACCGTGAATTGTCAAGGTAGTCCAATTTTTATGGACGGAGAGAATATATAATTTATCCAAGAGCTATTTTCAATTTTTCATATATATTAAATAAATAACAAATTGTGCATCACACGAGAGAAAATACTAGTGTCATGTAAAAACACTAGTTATCCACTCGTCTCATTTTTAGGGCTCATTTGGTAACCCTAAAAAGACCACGAAATAAAACATTTCAGACCTTTCCTCTCATTTGGTAAGGGAGCCCATGAAAAAGTCTCGGTCCATTAAACTTTTCTAAAAAAACACTAATTCATATCTTGTCTCAATATGTACCAAACAAGATTTTATTTTCTATGTAGATCTTACCAAACATTAGAAAATAATATTTATCTTGAGTAAACCATGAAAATATTTAATGGGCTCTTTCATGAACTCTTGTCTTGACAAGGCTACCAAACTGAGCATTGAGGTTTACATTTAATCTACCTCTTATTATCCTTTGAAATTTGTTTATAATATAAAATTGATATTATTTGTTATGTATTCATTAAATTCAAAATATTTGACAATGTGATTTTAATTTACAAAATTAATAGTATTAGTAAATACATATATTTGTAATTTTACAGAAGATTTTATGTTTAATACTTGATATTATATTTTTAAATATAAAAAAGTGTAAAGATTAGAGTGAGTATTATTTATGTGCTCCGTGCTCTCTTGAGGAGAACATCTCATATCAAATGGGATAAATTTAAGGGTAACTTACATATGAGTTTAAAAAAGTAGTTATATTTACAAATTGGTTCACAATTTCTGTACAGAAGTATAATTTTTTCCTGCACATAATCATATTTTTTTCTGCACAAAAATCTATTTGTAATTTGTGTCAATTTTGTGAACCATAAGTTTTTTATTACTTCCAAGTTACATAAAAACTTGCAAAGTCGAGTCCTACTATGACCGAAGTACGTATCATGAATTCGGTATTAATGATTATATATATAGTTATATACATATTGAAGTCCGAGAAGCATAAGACGAGATAACTCTTCTTTTTACAAAGAAAATAACTCCATTATTCATTATGAATAAGAAAGTGCTCGAGTGTCGCGAAGTGTCTCTCAAGAAATTGGCATCAGCTCTGGCCGGTGATGATAATGCAATACTCATTATATATAGGGATAATCGCGAATCAGAGATTGATTCTATTGGAACAGATTATTTCTATTATTGACCAACGTTCTCATTCCCTCTTGCAAACCTCACCATCATATGTTTCATGTTTTTTGCCTCAACATGTAATTAACCACATCAATTTATTTATTTCATCATTTCTTAATTTCAATTTAATCCAAATAATTAATTTCTATCTTGCAGAAAAGAGTTTATTACTGGAACTTGCTTATAGAGTCAAATTAATTATAGGAGATCATTGTGCTTTGCCTAATCCTGTTCAGATACTGCTAGGAAAGAAGCCAGTGACAAAACGTACGAATCTTATAAGGTATTATCCCGGAATAACTTTCATGTGTGAAGTGACACGCATATTAAGAAAATGAGATTTAGATGAGATAGTTGAATTAAAACAAGGATTAAAATTTTTGTGAATGTAAATTGTATCTTTTTTGGGGTGTGATTGTACCTTTTCCTTTTATTGTTGATACTTTTTTAAATGCTCAAATTTTAAAAGTATTAGAAAAAATATGTAAAATTGTCACGTTTAATGTATTTGAGAAAAGTTTTTGTTTAATTCATGCAGGAGTATAGAAATTGCAAGAAAACCGTTGGATCAAGTTTTTTTTTTTTTAATTATGGTCGTCCGTTATGACTTGAATAAGCAACAATTCAAGCGTAGCTATAGGATTCTTCTAAAACTTCACAACAATCTTGTAGTATGGGTAGCTGAAGTGTCAGGAAAACATTAGGGGAATCAAAAGTGCATTTTATTTTTTTTCTTTTCCTTTTTGAATAATATGTCTGATCTAATTATTTTGTGTTTTAATTTTTGTTTAAGAATATTAAAAATAATAATTTAACACTACAAAAATTGCGCATTTTAGCAATCGAAATTAGCGACCGTCTATATATCGGTCGCTAATCACTGATACTAGCTCATTCTAATCCTTAGAAATATATTTCTCAAAACAAAAGAAAGGAAAGTCAAGTTTCAGTCCTATTCTCTAAGCAATCCATTAAAGGGTGAGATAATCAAACTTCCTTAAAAGTGCAGGAGAGTGTGTGTATGCTTTAGATAAATAATCTCTATTATGCATCAATTCAATAGGTCATCCAATTAAAGAATTCAATCATCTAAATCAACACAATCAAACTATAGCGTAAATCAATATCGACATCAATACATAAACTTAATCACCAAAAGCATAGGGAAAATAAGCTTATGACTAATAGAATGAAAACTAACACAAACATCATAATAAAATCATTCAATATATAAGGAATTAAAATGAAATTAGAATGATCTCACCAATTGAATGAAAATGCAATGAATTGAAAATATTCAATCTCTACAAGCTTTTATAGAAATCTTCAATAAATCTTCAAATTGGACCATACAAGTGCTTGAATGTCGTAGAAACAATCTATTGAAAGTAATTGGAAATCTATGGAAGATTCTAAGAGATTATCAAGAGAGATGTAGAGAATTTGAGAGAGAGAGGGTTGGTAACTACCTCTAATCTAATTTAAGCTAATTCTTAACTAATATATCAAACTAATGGAAAAAATTATATCTAAAAATATGAGGAAAAAAGGTATTTATAGGTGCCTTGGATGGATTTTGCAAGAAAGTCCCTAAAAATTAATATAAAAAAAATATTTTCCACGCTCGACCGAGTGCCATTACTCTCAGATCGAGTGATTGCATCTCATCCGGCAAAAACATTGCCGCTCGATCTGAGTACAATGGGCGCTCAGCCACAACATTTCTTGATGTTTTCTTCATATCTTGAGCTCTAGAACTTCGATTGACACGATTTCTTTTATATTGCAGTCCTATTTTCAAGCTCTTTAACATGTTAGATAGTTTTCCCTTTTGGATTGGTCAAATAGATTTACGATGTGTCAAATTTGCTCATTTTCACACATTTTTGCCCCATCTTTCCAACAAATAAACAACTATTAGCAAAATAAATCAATAGTCAAATATATAGTAATTAGTGTCATAAATACAATAAAAATTCATATCAAAATGAGCATGAATTTGATGTAAATATAACTCTGATTAAATTGTAAGAAGTATGTCATAGAGTGCATTTGGACTGGCACGGTTCGGTTCCTTTGAAAAGCCAGAAAACAGCAGAGTATTTGATGGCAAGGAGGTCAGTTTGCTGAAATTTTTTGAGGAAATTAGAGTGAAATTTTGGTGTATTTTATCACTAAGTAGTTTAGATTTTAATTTTAGTTTCGAATACTATCATAATCTCATCATTTGTTGTAAAGTGTAGAATGATTGTGCTATGGGGAATTGGTAAGATTTGGTGTTATGTAACTCTCCCATTGTAACATTCTTTCTTTGAGTACTTTTGGTACTCTGGTGCTAATACAATTTAAAAAAAAAAAGTGTGTTGTCATTGGAAGGAATATTTGTGATTCGGATGAAAATTACATGAATTTAGTAGCTTTTATTGTCTATTTTTATTGTGATTTTATATTTTTATTACTCAATTTTGGCTAACTACTGTTAATATAAAGAAAAAAAATGTGTTTTACTATTTTGTAGGTTAATTGAGTATTTTTTTCGAAGCAAACACAAAATCGATAATTTAGTGAAGTCAATTGGAAAAAAATGAGGTCAAGTGGATAAAAATTATGAAGAAAAATGGGTTGATTAATTTGATCACCAATTTCTAATTGGGCCAATTTAATTAAGAATTTGAGGCCCAATAATGCAATAGACGTCGGCCTAACCCATTTGCAATTGTAATGGAATGGAATGGAATTGAACTGTCACGTGGGTTAACTAAGCTTTATTGCTTAAACTCTCCCGCAAGCAATTTAAGAGAGAGAAATCAGTCCATCAACTTAATTGGGCTAAATGAGAAGGAAAAAAATGCTGAATTTAAAATATGATTTACATATAGGTTCAAGAAAGTCACTATATTTATAAATAGGTTCAAAATATTTATACAGAAACACATTTTTTTCTGCACATAAGCACATTTTTTTTTTTCTGCATGGCACCTATTTATAAATATAGTGACTTTTCTGAACCTATATGTAAGTCACCAAAATTAAAATAAGTGCTAAACGGTTTTTTCCAATGAGAGAGACGGGGATAATATTTTGAATTTTATTATTTTTGTGGGCAAAATTTTAATATTTTTAACACTTCATTCTTGAACCATACTCCAAACATTGTAAATACTTATTTTTAGATTTTACAAAGGGGGAGGATTCCTGCACACACTCTAATACACACTTGAATTCCAATGTTTTTCACCCATTTTCTTTATTTTTTATTGTTTTGGAGTTGTAAAGGGCGTTTCGAATTTGAAATTTGATTTTCCATCCATCACAAGAGCCTAAGTTTTCTTTTTTCCTTTTTTTTTTTTTTAATTTAGTTTAATTATTTAAATTTTGTAATAGCTGAACATGCGGGTATTTGGCTAGAACATTTTTTGCTCTAGGATTTTGTAAATATTTAGATTGAAGTTTATGAGTTAATTTCTTATTTATTTAGTATTTTTGTGGCTATTCCTATTTTATGAGCTCAATCTTAATTTGAAAGAATGTTGTTAGTTACAAATGATGATGTACTATTTATTATTAGTTGATTCAGATTGAAAAATTAAATTGACTAATAGAATTTGAGTACATGACCCAATTTATTAAGAGCTTGAGAATGAATTAATTTATTGGGAGGAAATTTCATGATTCTAGGTGCTATTTTAGGTTGCAACTACTTGTTAGGTGGAAATACAAGTTTGTATGTTATTTCCTTTTAATTAATTGGTTTGAAAAATTAAGGGGGCGCTTGTTATGAAAATTCTTCAATGGTAATAAAAATGAACATATATATAGTAATTATAGTAGGGAATTAGAACAAATGAGGTATACACCATTGTTTTTCTTCCTAAATAAGGTAATCCTCACCCCCATTTGATTACCTCCATCTCATCTTATAATCATTCTCCTCAATCAATCCTCCATACCACAACCAACAATTAATATTCTTTTTTGTCAATTTTTTCCAAAATTGGAGCATAACATTAATGATGTAACCACCATGAATACAAATTCTCATTCAATATATGTAAGGAATGAAATTTCATTCCCATTACCATTGACGAATTTGAAACAAGCGCTGTTAAGAAAGTATATTTTCCCATAGATGAAATGAATGTATTACAATGGTATTTAGAGAGATGTGTGCTTTGATTGGTGAAGCACAAAACTAACTTTGTAACTAACATTCATAACTAACTCATGAATTCCTAATTCTGTGAATTAACAAACTAGTAACTGAATATGATAAATGATCTGCTACTGGTGCATGCCGTAAGCATGCATGTGTGCATGGTTAATATTTTATCAGCATGTGTGCATGCATGGCAATACTTCAACATGCTCCCACTGAAGTTGAAGATCCTGGAGTGAAGAGACTCAACTTATCACGAAGTAAACAGAACCTAGTAGCTGCGAGTGGCTTGGTAAAAAGATCAGCAGGTTGATCTTCAGAGGGTACGTATCGAACATCGAGCAACTTCTGGAATGAAATGCTGGGCTGAAAGCTAATGTGATTGCCCCTTGATTATCACACCACAAAACTGAAGGATCAGCAACAGGAAAGCCAAGTTCACTGAATATGGAAGCAATCCAGAGAACACCAGTCGATGCCGAGGCTAATGAACGGTATTTTGCCTCAGTGCTTGAGCGAGCCACCACATTCTGCTTTTTGGAGGACCAGGACAATAAGTTGGAGCCAAGTTTAACACAGAAATCAGATGTGCTTTTACGATCATCTAAGTTGGAAGCATAATCCGCATCAACAAATGAACATAACCTGAAATCAGAAAGAGGAACAGGAGAAAAAATTAAGCCAAATGTTATAGTGCTTGGATATAACGTAGTACCCTTTTGCAAGCTTTCCAGTGATTCTGTGTAGGTGATTGGAGGAATTGTGATAGCTTGTTTACAGAGAAGGATATATCAGGTCTAGTGAGGGTGAGATATTGAAGACCACCAATGATACTTCGGTATAGAGAAGGTTGATCAAAGAGAGGGCTATCATTGGAAGCAAGATGATTGCTGGGACAGAGAGGAGTAGAGCATGGTTTGCATTTTGACAGATTTGCCTTGCTGATAATGTCCTTGGCATATTTGGATTGGGTGAGGTGAAGAGATCCAGAAGACATAAGTGCCTCTATTCCAAGAAAGTAGTTGACAGATCCTAGATGCTTGAGTGAAAATTTGGTGTCCAGAGTAGTGATAAGAGAAGATATGGCAGTAGGATCAGAGCCAGTGATGAGGATATCATCTACATAAACAAGGACCAAGAGTGTACTAACAGCATCCTTCTTGATGAATAGACAATGATCAAAGATTGTATGTATGAATCCCAGACTAAATAGGAACTGCTTCAAAGTGTCATACCAAGCTTTGGGTGCTTGTTTTAGACCATAGAGAGACTTTACTAACTTGCAGACATGATGTGGCTTGGATGCATCCACAAAACCTTCAGGCTGTGATATGTAAACAGTTTCATGCAGTGTACCATTAAGAAATGCATTGTTGATATCGATTTGCTGAATATCCCACCCAAAAGAAACAGCAAGAGTAAAAATAATCCTCAATGTAACAGGCTTGACCACAGGACTGTAGGTGTGGAAAAAATCAACCCCAGCATTTTGTTGGAAACCCCTTGCTACAAGTCTGGCTTTATACCTCTCAACAAGACCATCTTTAGTATACTTAACTCTGAAGATCCACTTTGTAGAGATAAGATTCATGTCTGAATGAAAGGGTACCAGATCCCAAGTGTGATTCTTGATTAAAACATCAAATTTAGAAGTCATAGCAGCCTTCTATTCTGGATGATTTAAGACTTGGGATACTGTATCTGGTTCAGTAACAACAGAAGAACTTTCAATGCCGTTTTCTCCCCTCCATAATGGCCTCCACAAGGAGAAGAGTGACAATGGGCCACGATGCTCTCCCATTCTTCTCTTGGCACACATCTTCGAATCACCGAATCAACACCCTTCTTGTATAAGAATGGCTCATCCCAATAGTATGAAGATACATCACTCAAAAATTTCTTCTTCTCATAAGGACTCATCCCAAACGGCAATCTTTCACACACAAGATAATTTGCCAAATCCGCATACCACGGCCCTTCTTCATCCGAACAAACCATCACCCCATTGATTGTGAAAAGATTCTCGTCCGGGAATTCCTCCTTTACCACACCAATTTCTTTTTCTGACCCTTTCTCCCTCTCAATCCTTGATAGATGATCCGCTATCACATTTTCACTCCCCTTTTTGTCCCGAATCTCAATGTCAAACTCTTGTAACAATAGAATCCACCGGATTAGCCTTGGTTTTGAATCCTTCTTCCCCATCAAATATCGAATGGCCGCATGATCGGTGTAAACAACCGTTTTTGCCCCAATCAAGTACGGTGGGAACTTATCAAACCCAGAGACCACGACCAAGAGCTCTTTTTCAGTGGTTGTGTAGTTGACTTGAGTAGAATTGAAGGTCTTGGAAGCATAGTAAATTGCTCGAAACTTCTTCTCCCTTACTTGCCCAAGAACAACTCCCATTGCAAAATCACTTGCATCACACATTAGAGTGAACGGTTCACTCCAATAGGGATTCACCAAGATCGGAGATGCCACCAAAGCTTCCTTGAGAGCCTTAAAAGAAGTGAAACATTCATTAGTGAACTCAAAAGGAACATCTTTCTCTAATAAATGTGACAAAGGTTTAGAGAGTTTAGAAAAATCCTTGATGAAACGGCGATAAAATCCGGCATGGCCAAGAAAGGATCGACTCCCTCTTTCATTTGAAGGAGGAGGTAACTTCTCAATCACCATAACTTTTGCTCTATCAACCTGCAAGCCACTCGAAGAAATATGATGACCAAGCACAATTTCATCTCTTACCATAAAATGGCATTTTTCCCAATTTAAAACAAGGTTAGTCTCTTGGCACCTCTTAAGAACACACTCCAAATTAGCTAGACAAGCATCAAAAGAATTTCCAAACACCAAAAAATCATCCATAAACACCTCCATTATCTTTTCAATCAAATCATGGAAAATAGACATCATACATCTTTGAAAAGTAGCCGGTGCATTACACAAACCAAAAGGCATACACCTCCAAGCATAGGTACCATATGAACAAGTAAAAGTGGTCTTCTCTTGGTCTTCGGGGGCAATCATAATTTGATTATACCCCGAATAACCATCGAGGAAACAATAATACTCATGTCCACACAATCTATCCAACATTTGATCCATAAAGGGAAGGGAAAAATGATCTTTGCATGTAGCCATATTCAATTCACGATAATCAACACACACTCTCCACCTCGTTGCTACCCGTGTAGTAATAATCTCATCCGTCTCGGTCGTTATAACCGTCATCCCTCCCTTTTTGGACACAACATGTAAAGGAGATACCCATGGGCTATCACTTATGGGGAAAATCATGCTTGAATCAAGGAATTTAATCACTTCTTTTCTTATCACTTCTTGCATAATAAGATTCACACGTCTTTGTGGTTGCACCACACATTTACTATTTTCCTTAATCCTAATCCTATGCATACATATAGAAGGATTAATTCCCTTAATATCCTCAATAGACCAACCTAAAGCATGCTTGTTTCTAGCAAGAACCACAAGCAATTTTTCAAGTTCCAAAGGAGTAAGGAGAGAAGAAACAATTACCGGATACCTCATTTCACTATCCAAGAATGCGTATTGTAGGTGATCGGGCAATGGCTTCAACTTCTCCTTTTTCTCTTCCGTCTTTGGAGCTCCTTCCACTTCTTGGCTCAATGACAAAAATCGAGGTTGCCATTTCTTTGTATGAATGGTGTCCACATTCTTCAAGGAATTTTCTACATCAACAAGATCAAAATCATTAGCCTCTTCTATCACATGACAAGACAATTTATCATTAACAAATGAATTTAAATCAAGAGACAAAGAAGTGTTTGAGAAATCTTCCCATTCTTCTTGAATAAGCCCATCAATCCTATCCACAAAGCTAATGCTCTCCACTTGATCATGCTTGTCAAGAGACTTGTAGATGGAAAATTTGATCTCTTCCCCATTAAAGCTCAATTTCAACTCCCCTTCATGCACTTGACTAGCGATTTATGTTCGCACACAAATGCACTTTCCTACAAGTGTATAGGATCGTGTAGTGGTAAACTGACCAAGTTATAAAATATCGAATCCACGGGAAGCAATGAGACAATCTAATCCTAAGGTGTGTGTGTGAGTTATGGAATAAAATAATAAAGAATGAAATGACAAATTTGGTTTCTATCTACTACTACCGAATGAAGCAGAAATAAAATAAAGCAAGTTAAGAATCTAAACTAAATATGCCTGCTTCGGGTGTATTCCACCCAAAGCAATAAGCCTAACTCATAACTCGTGAATTAAAAGGACTAACTGAGATAACGAGCATAATTCAAGTTAACATAACTAAACTAAAAATGAGACTAGAGTTACTAAAACTAATTGAGACAAAAGACATAACATGAATAAATGAGACAATCATAAATAAATCTAACATTAAAGAAGATCATAATAAGAATGCTTGAAACAAAAGACATCATCACAAGAAATATAAATAAATTAATAACTCTAAAAATACTACCCTTGATAATTGAATTAATAACTTGCATAAAACCTAAATAATCATTCAAACAATAAAACATAAAAAGTACTTCAAAACTGAAAAAACTAAGTATCAAACCCTTAATAATAAATAATCTCAAAAATTTCTGAACAAGAATTAAATAATCAAACCAAAAGTAATTGTTTTAATCCCTAAAACCTCGAGTGCGTGAAAAACCAGAGAATTAATCTAAACTACTGCCAGATTCTCATACGTGAAAATAAACCCCTAAAATCTACTGCCTAAGTGCCCTAATGGCGAAGCGTCATTCCCTTCGTAATCTTCCAGAATATATATCCAAATACCCTCAGCAA
>JAPKLY010000407.1:0-69531 GCA_026898435.1 Prunella vulgaris
CAGCCAGCTATGCTAAACTCTCGATTGTAGTGATGTAGTTGAACCTTTGGTAAGGCCACATTGCTTGCTTGTTCACAACATGGAAGTTTAACATGGCTATTCAGTTCAGATGCTAGCCTTGTCTTTGCAGGATACACCCCTTCTGCCCTTCATTGTTGCATCCTTCTGTTTCCACTCCATAATTCTTGTATTTACATTTTAAACCACATTATAAATATAAAACGAATTCCTTTTCTTTTGTATTGCTTGGCAACTAAAATAGTTTAAATACATTGACAGGATATTTCACCCTTGGTTATTTCATTCGCAGACAATCTTACCTTTTTTTTTTTTTTTTTTTTTTTTTTTGTGCCAATGAGCAATATTAGTAGTTTTGATGAGAATCTGGCCCTTTCTTTAAAACTGGCATGATGTTGGTTTCTGCAAATCAACTTGTCGCACAATTACCGCTGCCAAAGAATGTTATTCAATATGCTTCTATGTTTAGTTTTGCTCTCTTCCCATTCTTTCCTGTCTCTTATCCTTCCCCTGGAGACCCCTGATGCCAGTTCACACCATCAACATCTAGCTTGTATATGTTTTTACACTCCAGTTCACACTGTCAGACAATGCAGTGGAGAGGCATGCAACCATTTTTTGGTGGAATATGTTCCCTCCTCTTTTTTTTTTTCTTTTATCTTTTTGTGTGTTTTATGTTGCCCACCATGGGGTGGGATTTGAATAGAGCAAAGAAGGTTTGCACTGGTAGAGGAGTTTTTGAATGGCAGGTGGTTGTAAAAGTGAACTCGTAATGGAGTCAGAGGTCTATAGTAATAGGAACAAGTAGATTCATCTGAATGTTCAATCAACTATCTTCTTTGGTCAAAGTTGGCTATTATGAAGTCAATCTAATCTAGCATGTGGTCTCTGATTGCCTTGTCCAGGGGTCGCCATGCATCAAATATAACTGAAGAGGAAGAAGATGAAGAGTGTCTCAAGGAGGTGGAAGATGGCTTTTCTAGCATAGGAACTACTTGGCTTGTGGCACAGCCGTCTTGTAAGATGATTTTCCTGTTTTATGTTAGTTTGGGTTGATTTTTTCCAGAATATGTCTGACGGCGTTAGCCTCTACAGTGGTTAACTGATTATTTAAAGTTCATGGACCTGGGTTTATATTCTACTCTTTGTGTTTGTACCTTAGATAGCAATTTTCTGCAAGTGAAAGTAGTATTTGGTTACCGGGGAATCCCAACTTGAATGATGCTTTTCTCCCAAAATAATTTTTGTCATTTGTCGTCCAGGTATTCAGGGAAAGATGAGGGATTACCAAGTAGCTGGTTTAAATTGGCTTATTCGATTGTATGACAATGGCATTAATGGAATACTTGCTGATGAAATGGTATTTATGGAGACATGTATTTGGAACCATTTTATTATTTATTTTTTATTTTATTTTATTTGTATAGATGTTGTTTACATTTTTTTTTTACTCAGGGACTTGGTAAAACTTTGCAAACCATTTCTTTGATGGGTTACTTGCATGAATTTAGAGGAATTACAGGCCCTCACATGGTTGTCGCTCCGAAATCTACACTTGGAAATTGGATGAATGAAATTAAAAGGTTTTGTCCTGTGCTGCGTGCTGTAAAATTTCTTGGAAATCCTGAAGAAAGAGTAAGCCTGCTGACTGCAGTAATTTTATTTTAGACATTTTCCAGGACTTTTTCTCAATTTCATATGATTTAACAATTACTTGAATATCCAGAAATATATACGTGAGGAATTACTTGTTGCTGGCAAATTTGATGTTTGCGTCACTAGTTTTGAAATGGCCATAAAGGAGAAGAATGCCTTGCGCCGATTTAGCTGGCGTTATATCATTATTGATGAAGCTCATCGAATCAAGAATGAGAACTCTCTTCTCTCAAAAACAATGAGGCTGTATAACACTAACTATCGACTACTTATTACTGGAACTCCACTTCAGGTAATAAATCTATAATTTTTTGTTTTTACAATCTTTTATCATCTTTATGCAAAAAAAATTAGTTACTTGGTGATTGATTCTAAATGGGTGAAGTAAAATATTAGACTGTATTTTGATTGCTTGTAACGCACAATGCATTTTAATTTTTTGCTAGTGAATGTTAAAACCCTGTGTGCTCCTTATCTTACATTTGGCTCTAAAAATCAATGTAAAAAATGTAGAAGGTATTTTTATTTGTAGAATATTTTTTACTCTATAGTGTCTGGCTGTCTGCTGATGTCGAAAACTTTCCATTTTTTTCGAGTTTTCCGATAGAAGGATGATGAAAGCTGCTGCAGTTGCAGATTTAGCTCAAAAACATTCTTTTCATATTTTCCTTGAGGAATTTTTGTGCCAGACAGCTGATTGAAAAATTAGTATTTGTTAGACTCCGGCCTTTATTTTTAGCATAAGCTAGAGCGTTGGGATATAGCTGCTTTATCAAGCAATTACAGACCCCCAAAATATTATTCTTAGACTTACTTTTTTTTTCTCTTTTCTTGTACGTGCTCCTCCATTTTCTACTTTATTTTCTCTGTAAATTTAACCATATTTTAATGTTATTCATATATGATTTTGTTTCCCTTTTTGACCAGATTGTTCCACGACATTCTCGTTTTGCAGAATAATCTCCATGAACTTTGGGCTCTCCTTAACTTCTTGCTCCCGGAGATTTTTAACTCTGCAGATACTTTTGATGAACTGTTCCAAATTTCAGGTGAAAATGATGAGCATGATGAAGTTGTTCAGCAAATTCACAAGGTATAGAGATCTATGATTCAAAGATTCACTTGCTCCTGGCAAAAACTGTTGTATTTTGAAGATATGCTAAATAAACTCCTGATAGCATATGTTTTGGTATTATTTTTTACTACTTGCGGGACAAACTATTGCAAAGTTTTTTATATGTTTGTTAATGAGTTGCTCATGTATGATTATAGTTACTCTGCTAGACTGCTACCTAATATCCTGAGAATCATATGACTGGTTGTTTACAGTACTATGTGTTTAAATAGTTTCAAGATCACGATGCTGCAGAGTATGTCATAAAGCAGTACTGAAGCTTTTTGCATTCTAAATTTTCTCGTGTCATTGATGTCCTCTTTTGATGGTAATTCTATGAAACCCTAGTAGTGCTCACATATAGCTCTGTTTTATGCTGTGGAATGTGATAGTTATAAACCCTACCAGCAAATGATCAGAGGAGTGGATGCTACAGTATAAATATATTTGTTTGTTACAGAAAATTGGAGTTATATATCCATTTGACACCTTGAGATGCAGTGCATATGTTTGGGTAATTTATTTGCTGATTGAATTCTTGTATGTGCGGTGACCTACTAGGTTCTTCGACCCTTCCTTCTCAGAAGGTTGAAGTCTGATGTTGAGAAAGGTTTACCTCCCAAGAAGGAGACAATACTTAAAGTTGGTATGTCTCAGTTGCAAAAGCAATACTATAAAGCATTGCTGCAGAAAGATCTTGAGGTGTTAAATGCTGGTGGAGAAAGCAAATGCCTTCTTAATATAGCCATGCAGCTGCGGAAATGTTGTAATCATCCATATTTATTTCAAGGTGCTGAACCTGGCCCACCATATACCACTGGAGTACATCTCATAGAAAATGCTGGTATGGTTCTCCTGCAGTATCAAAGGAAAAAATAAGAACCCTTTCCCATTTTTATTTCATTTTGTAAATTTCTTTTGTAATTGCAGGCAAGATGGTTCTTCTTGACAAGTTGCTTCCAAAATTAAAAAACCGTGATTCCAGGGTTTTGATTTTTTCGCAGGTTGGTGTCCAGTGTCCCCCCCTTAGCTCTGTTTCTCTGAATTTCATCTAAGCTTTGTTACTGCCATTTAATACTTCAGATTTATTGTGTTTATTTATCCTATTTTGTTTTTAGGTCTGAATTTTTTTTGATTGCATAAAACAGATGACTAGGTTATTAGACATTCTTGAAGACTATCTGATGTTCCGTGGATATTTATATTGTCGTGTTGATGGAAGTACTAGTGGGGAAGACCGAGATTCTTCAATTGAAGCCTTCAACAGGCCAGGAAGTGAAAATTTTATCTTTCTACTGTCAACTAGAGCTGGAGGTCTTGGTATCAACCTTGCCACTGCAGATGTTGTCATTCTTTATGACAGTGATTGGTGAGAGCTTGCTGCTCCTGCTGTTTTGTATGCATCAAAGGTTGTAGTTTATATCTATAAATTACTAGTGCTTGGCTCCTTCGGTTACAGGAATCCACAGGCTGATTTGCAGGCCCAGGATCGAGCTCATAGGATTGGCCAAAAGAAGGAAGTCCAAGTCTTCCGCTTCTGCACTGAGGTTTGTTTTGTCATCTTACTATTTTTCAGTTTTTTTAGAGGCATAATATTCTCATGATTTATCGACGATATTTTCCAGTACACAATTGAGGAGAAAGTGATTGAAAGGGCCTATAAAAAGCTTGCTCTTGATGCCTTGGTTATCCAACAAGGGAGGCTTGCAGAGGCAAAGAGTGAGTCTTCACTGTCAACTTTATTGATTCCTCCTTCTGACAATGTCACAGTTTTGCAGTTTTAACTTTTCTCGACTTTGTGGTATGCAGCTGTTAATAAGAATGAGCTGCTGCAAATGGTAAGGTTTGGTGCGGAAATGGTTTTCAGTTCCAAAGATAGTACAATCACAGATGAGGATATAGATAGAATTATCGCCAAGGGAGAAGAAGCTACAGCTGAACTTGATGCCAAGATGAAAAGATTTACTAATGCCACCAAATTTAAAATGGACAATAGTATGTTTTTAATCTTGACCTAATTGTATGGTTTCATTTTCTTTTTTACCAGCAACACTAACACAAGCTTTTGTGACTTTCTCCAGCTGCTGACTTTTATGGTTTTGATGATCAAAAGGTATAGTTAACTTCTTTTTATTGCTGACTATCACAACTTCAGGTTGTTATTTTCGTATAGCTCATGGTTTGTATTTTCTTTTCATTGGTTTCAAGATCGTCAGTGACAACTGGACAGAGCCACCAAACAAAGAAAACAAGCGTAAGTATGATTTCTTTGATGAAAAGGTATAGTTACTTTTTTATATTGCTGACTATCACGAATTCAGGTTGTTGTTTTCATTTAGCTCATTTCGTTTCATTGTTTAAGGATGAAAACAAGTCTGATTTCAAGCAAATTGTCACTGACAACTGTATAGAGCCATCAAAAACAGAACAAAAGCACAAGTATGGTTTGCCAATCTCTGAAATATGTTCTCATCTATTGATCAATAGTCATAGTCGTAATGGCAAATGTCTCTTTTATTTTTCAATATTAGTTATTCACAATCAAGGCACTTAAAGCAGACAATACGCCAAAGTGGTCCTGCAAGACCCAAGATGCCTCGAATTCCTCGCATGCCACAGTTGTAAGCAGTTTTGGCTCATTCTTTTTTTTCCTCCTTTTTTATCAATTATCAGACTAGGGTTTCTGTATCTTAACACATTAAATTAACTTAGGCATGATTTTCAGTTCTTCAACACACAGCGTCTTAATGAGTTGCATGAAAAAGAAGTCCGTTATTTCATGGTGAGTGTCTAAGCCTACGTCTTTGTACTCCTTTTCAGTATCTACACAATGTTAAGCTTTCTTATATTTTTCGTTTAATTCAGCAAGCACGTCAAAGGAATCAAGTGAGAGATACGATGGATGGTCTGTTCTTATCTTTTAGAATTTTACTTTTATATGCAATTTCCCTGGACATTGTCTTGATATGTTGTTGAGTACCTAGATGTGGGAGACCCATTGACTGTTGAGGAGCAGGAAGAAAAGAAGAGATTGCTGGAAGAAGTATGTTTCCATAAACTTCCCCAATCCTTTTAACTTGTTTGAGCTTTACTTGATTGTTGTTATATACAGGGATTTTCCACTTGGAGCATAAAAGACTTCAACTCTTTCACCCGGGCTCGTGAGAAATACGGTCGTCATGATATCAAGAGTATTACTTCTGAAATTGAAGGGAAAACAGAGGAGGAGGTTGAAAGATATGCTAAGGTTTTCAATGAAAGATATAAAGAACCAAATTGTAAGCTTTTAGTTCACGCTGCAACATAAGAATTTCATTTCTATTTGTCTTGAGAAGAATTTTCAACGCCAACCCCTTTTAAAGCAAATAAGGAAACTCAAGAACGATGAAACATATTCTAGGTTTTGTCATCTTTAAAATGTATATCATGATGCATAAATTTATGACCACTTTCTTGTATGTGTGTCAGTGTGTGTGTGTGTGTGGTTAGTTATTTCCAAACAGAGAACCAAACTCAAGATAAACTCCATCTGTATATAGAAATCATAATTTTCCCCGCCCATTTTCACTTACTAATCTTGGAAAATTGGAAGTGCTGCCCTGCTGCCTGTTTGTTGGAAAACCATGAGTTGCACAATGATTTGAATGTCAATATAAGTATTATTTTATTAACAATTTACTGTATTATTTTATAAATGAATCAGATGACACGAGGTCCAGCTGGGGATATAATGAGAGAGAATTGGCAGCAAACCGAGGAGGATTATGGCTTTTCAAGCCAAGCTCTTCAAATTCAAATTGACAGAAAAGGGGAGTTCGAATAAAGGTTTTCCCAAATTCTACTTCTATTATTTCTTGAATAGCTAGATTCTCTGAACTCGAATTCATGTCAACTCTATTTAAATAGTGATATTTCATATTGACTGGGAAAAAAATTCACCAGATTTCGAATTCCCATAATTTTTTACCGTCTGGAATATGTATATTAAAGAGAAAGAGATGATCTTTGCCATGTTCATAAGAATAATGCTTATGTTGGAGCGAATAGAAGATATTATCTTACCTCAGTTTGAACTTATATCGGTGATGTTTAAATAAAGGTTTTATTGCAGAATAAATCAAATTGCAATTTAATCTAAACTTTTGAATTCTGGTAAAAAAATCATCATTTTTCATATGTTTTAATTTAAACTTCGATAAGCTTATCCTTTGCCTAAAAGATGATGTGGATAAATAAATGCACATTCATCGTCTCAATAAACATCCACATCATTAAATATCTAATAATATAAATAAAATTATTAATATTTTAAATATAAAAATAAATTTAAAAAACACACATAATTTTAACTAAAATAGTCATAATTTGTGAAAATTAAAAAGCTTGAATGTATTTCAAAAATAAATTAAAATTAAAAAATAATAAATTAAAAGTTATATTGTCTTAAAAGTAAATAAATATATTATTATATTTAAATAAATAAGTAAATTATATATATATATAAATTAACAATATAATAATAAAAATATTTTTTAAAATTAAATAAAATATTCAAAGTACAAAAAAAATATTCAAATTTATTTACAATAAATATAAATTTAAATATTATATTTTAAAGAAAAAATGTACACATATATAATCTTAATTTTTAAATATATTTTTGGAATCAATTTATTTTGTGTGAGCTTTTATAATTTTAAGAAATATATATAATTTTAAATATTTAGAAAATATAAAAATTATGTATATGAATATTTATGTATAAAATAATATAACTCATTATATTTTTATTTTTTAGAGAGAATATATATAATTTTGGATTTATTTAATATTTTAATTTTATTTTTTAAAAATTATATTTCAAAAAATATATATTTTAAGTTAAAATAGAATAATTTATTTTCATTTAAAAATTATAATGAATATGTATTTAGAATTTTTTATAGTATTTATTTAATTAATTGCTTATTTTAAAAAGATTATATATAATTTTGAAAAATATATATTTAAATTTTTTTTTTTTTTTAATTATAAAAGCTCACACAAGAAGACGATCCTCCACCACTGGATGATGGAAGAGCACCCTGTAATCTGGTCAGAGATTGTCAGGCATGCTGATGCGAAGGGCGTGGAGATCAGTGCCCTGGAGAACCTCGAGTATCTGCCTCCACTGCAAGGAATGTCTCATCAACTGGACAGGCCAGCCATTTAGGAGGAGATTGGGCGGATAGCTAGAGCGACTGACTCCCTGACTGATCCAAACCGGATGAACGCAATCTTGCTGCGTGTATTGAACAAGTACGGAGTCCCTTTGGATCAGTGTGATGCAGAATGATTTTGTAATAGATCAGGATTGTAATAGTTTCAAGATCCTTGTACTCTTTTGAAAAATCAATGAAACATATTACTTTCTGAGGTCAACTAATGGTTGACTCCTGATTTATTTTCTTCATTTTATCAAGAACTGTACTAACTCTTTCCTTGTTTCCATCTTATAGACTAAGTACCTCAAGTGTTAGAGGATACTGAACTGAATGTACTGATCTGTATCAGTCTGATGTATAGATGGTTAGGAAAATTGTTAAGGGTTTTAGCATCATCAAAAGGGGGAAATTGTTGGGATACAATATGAGTGTTTTGATTCAGATCCCAAAACCCCTGATGAATTTGCCTAAGTATAGTTGGTCAGGATTGTTTAGCTCAGGACTAGTCAGGTTAGAATAAATTTTCTATTAACAAGTATTCAGTTCAGGAGGAACGCAGACGTCCCAAAGATCTCAAGTCAGAAGAGTGTTAAAGCCTGAAGGTCAGAGTTCGCACTGAAGACAACTCTAAGCATCTGACCTGAAGCTGATCCTGAAGATCGGCCCTGAAGAGTCGAAGACAATCATAAGGATTTCCACTGGTGATGTTCCTACTGAGTACCCTAAGCACGCTCAGGTCAGGACTCACTCAATGAATGCGGATGTAGCCTGAGTAGTCAGACTGAGTGTTCATCTACTGACACTCATAAGGTCCTGATGAAAAGCTTACTGAAGCAATGCAAGTTAACATTTATGTTAACACCTGATGACAAAAGGAACAGAAGACCTTGCCCCCATTAAAGATTACGGAAAATTTCCAAGCGATTGAAAATCTCGAGAATTCAAGAGCTCAAAGCATATCTTAAGCAACACTCTGAGTACTTAAATTTCCCTAGTGTTGTAATAGGATTTCTTATTATGTATTTGCTTAGAGTGATAATCTTATCCTTAACATTATTTAGATTGCAAGGATTATCACACCCTTAGTTGGAAACCAGAAAGTCAAACCCCTCAGTGTGTGAGAAGGTTGGTAGGAAGGACTGAGACTTGTAAAATGCCCAGGGGTCGAATTCCTAAAAGAGGAAGGAGGCTACTCGTGCACCTTGGCACGTTAAAACACAAGTACCAATCCTCAGTGGAGAGGATTGTTTCATGTTAAATCAGGTCGTGGACGTAGAAGTTGATTATCTCCGAACCACATTAAAAACGCCCCTGAGTGCTGATTTATTTTATAGTTCAGGATCATAATTGTCATCATAATTAAACTGAGCATTCAACATCATTTTACAAATTAGGAGAAATCAATTCTCCTGACACTGAATCAGTGCACCAGCCTTAACAACTATTTTCTTAAGCAAAACGAAAACCAGCTTTCAGGATATTAAAACGAGTATAACTTAAGGGCCCACTTCCGCACGTAACTCTAACTTACTGAGATAGCTATCCAAATAACTAGCTACTTAGCGGTCAGTAGGTGGGTTGTCTCTACTGAGCTTCCGAGAGCACAACACTCAGAACTCAGCCTATCTGACTCCTAACTGATCCGTCTCTGCTGCCCCTGAGACCATCAGTTCAGAGAGTACTATCAGAATCTTCCTGACTGGGTTTTGTAAGAGTATTTTCCTGAATTTGGAAAATCTGACATCAGTATCAGTGTATTCCCCCCCATACACTGATTTATACTCGTTTCGAGACCAATAAGGTGGTAATTTATTTTACAAACTCAACAAACTCATAACTCTAATAAATCAATTAACTAAGAACATTAAACTAAATGAAATATAAAGGAAAAATATCACCTCAATGATGTTTAGACCACTGAATTCTTGCAAGAAATTAAGAAAACTCAGTAAGATCTACCTAATAATTGCAGAAAATTAAAATCCTAAACTACAATGTGTAAATGTGTGTGGGGAGAGGAACTCCCCACTTCTTGGAGAAGAAGTTGTCGAGTATGTGTCTCTTGTGTATGTTAAATTCCTTCTCCTTATATACAATGAGCTATGTGTTGATAGGCGAACCTAATCAGAAAAGTTAACACAGGGAAGTTCGGCGAGATAGGTAGGAACCTCGCCGAGCTCCTGAAAGGCCATGGCCCACAGCTCATCACACAAAGAGAGAGAGGAGTACGGGCGAGCTTGCCCACTCGAGAGGAAGCTCGCCCCCACTCGCAGAGACCAAGCCGGAGTCCACACTACATTGTTCCCAGGATCAACAGAAGGCAACGAAGCTCGCCTAGAAGCTTGCCCAACACAAGGGATCGGGGCCGCAGGTGTCTAGATAGGACATATATGTAGTAGGACGAGGCATTGTATAGGAAGCATGGTGGGGGACCAAGGCAGGGGTCAAGGACCCTCGTCAACACCAAGAAGCCCAATAGGCTCATAAGGTGCCACCTCACACTTGCACACCTATAAATAGGTCTCCTTTGTACCATTCTTACAACAACTTAATCATAATACAACAAACTTTCTCTCTCTAAACTCTCTACTTTCTCTCTCTACATTATCCATCCAAGAACATATTCCTTAGATTATTGTTTGGTAGAATTACATGTTATAATAGCCACATAAAACACATCATTAGTAAATTCTATCAACACTATGACTTCTCCTTTTTAATAGCAAATGGGCCGCAGAAAATTAATTAGCAAATGGGCTTCAGCATATAAACTCAAACATTTCCTAATTTTGCTTTAGCAAGGGTCGATTGGATAAATATTTGGTCAAGCAGAAAACTTTTTGTACCTGTTAATTTCCCATGCTCGATTGTTTCACGATTTCGTTCGGCTGAAGAACAAATCCCCGCTTGGACAACTCTAATTCTTTTCAACGTTTCTTTAATTGGCAGCAATTTCTCAATGAGGACACAATTTCTCCCTTTTTCTTCAAATGACGAAATGGAAAATGGAATTTGAGGACGACAATTTCGGACGGTGAGGACGAAGGTTGTGAGTAGAGGACGACAGTGGGCTGGAGAATTCTGGCGATAGGCTGTCATTCCCGGTGGTAATTGAGACAGTTGGGTGTAGGATGGGTTGTGTTGGTTCCAAATTGAACGACGGTGAGGTGTCGTCTGCGGCCATGATAGTCGTGAAATTATTCGACTATTCGTATTCATATTCGAATATTAATATTTGTTCGTATTCAATTCGTAATTATTATTCGAATTATTCAATGCTATTCGAATATTTGATTCGAAATTTTTTAAGTTTTTTTTTTTTTTGAAAAAAATACGATTTATAGAAAAGAATAGCAAATTTTCTACTATTCAAAGCATAATTTCTTTTGAAATAGAAGTAAAGATTAGAAGAATAAAAATGAAAAATGAATAAGAATAAATGCAGATTTCTTTATTCAAAATACACAAATATTTTGTACAGATCTAACCAATCACATATACAAAACTCACTTAAAAAATCACAAATTACACTCCAAAATCACATGTCAGACGACTTCTCAAGCGAACAGATCTAAAAGTTGTGAGAAAAGATTGACATCAGCAGAATCTTATAGTGGGGGATTCCTCCGGTAAGAACATGGCCCACTATCTGGTGGTGGAGCTCCGTCGTGGATCTGGCGGTGTCAGTTCAAATCCGTCAACAAAATTTATACTCGATAAATTACATAAATCTCGTCGATACTTCCACCTCTTTCGTGGCCGGCAACGGTAGACAGCTATCAATGGCGTGATGGTGCCGAAGGACGATTATGGAAATGGGAGCACCGTCAGTGGCCATTCCACAGAGAGAGAAATAGATTGTTTTTTTTTAGATAGAGAGGGTGTAGTGAAAGAGAGGTGTCGTGTGTGTTTTACTTTTAGCTTTTAGTGTGTCTTTGGATTTTATAGTTAGGGTTTTAATATAATGGGCCGACTATTTTGGGCCTTTATTTGTTAGATTAATGGATTTATGAGTTAAACATGCGTAGTGTAGACTTTTACTAATGGTGTAATATATAGGTTTTTAATGGTTATGTATAGTAACTAAATATAAGAATTAGGAGTGAAGAGTTTAATTAATTATTAATAAATATAATATATATATATAATTAATTATTTTTTTGAACATTTACGAATATCGAATCGAATACTACAATATTTGTATTTGTATTTGATTACTAATCGAATCGAATATATATATTCGAATACGAATCACAAAATTACGAATATCAATATTCGAATATGAATAACCAATCGAACCAAAATTATTTGATTCGTTTACAACCCTAATTGCTGCTCTTCAAATGGTTGTGGGCGCTTGGGTGATTGCTGTGAAATTTTCGGTGTGTGGCAGCGACAATGATGAACATGGTAGCTTCTTCTCTTCTTTCCGGCAAGTGCTATGATGGGGACCTGGTGGTTTGGTAGGGAGGTTGAAGCGAATGTGGGGGTAAAACGATGGTACATATCTCTATTTTTTCTCTGAATAAGTCCAAGATACAAATGGGCCACAAATAATAAATAAAGGGACCAGGATATCTCCCCCTTCCCCTTTCCCTTCACTTCTTATTCTGAAAATAAAATTTAAAAGACAAAATTATTCTTTAAGTAATTTTTTTTAGTTACAATAAAAATCAGTTCACCCCCTCTTTAAAACCTAGAATTTGATCTATGCCCTTCCTCCAATTCTTCAACAATAATTTTTCAAACAAAAATATTGAACTATTGATATTGAAACAAAAAAATTCATAACCGCCATCCTGGAATCGAACCATCGTCACCCAAAAATTTACACGATTTGCCCAAAATTAAACTTTTTTTTTAAAAGGAAATTGTACATAATTGTTCGACACAGGTTGGTGGAACAAATACATAATGTTCGAAAAAAATTGTTGAACATATGTACTTTGTTCGAAATTGTTGATGAACAAACTGCATTTGTTCATAAAAAAAATTTCCAAGAAAGATTTTCAAAAAAATGCTATGTGTTCAACTAAATTGTTCGAGCAAATAGCATTTGTTCGAAAAACTAGAGACGAACAAATGACTCCAGCGGTTTTCAATCGATTTTTAATCTCAATATTTGTAATAGCAACAAAAAACTCATCTAAAACTCATTCAAAACCATTCAAATTCAATCAATACAAAAACCTAATTAAATACATAAAAAGAGAACCCAAAATCTTATATGTTTCGTTCATCGGTATGGAAGAGACGATGATGGTGGTAGTCGGTGGTGGTCGGAACGATTATGGGGTGGATGATCTTGCTCCCATAATTCTTTGAATGAAAGGGGGGTGAATTAGCAAATGTAAAATTTAGTTTGTGAAAATATGGGTGATGAACTGAACGAAAATCGTGGTGAACTAAAAAGGGTGGTGAACTACTCAAAAATGGCGGGGGAGAATATTCGCATCCTTAATAAAGTTGCTTATGGGCCTCACAATTATCTTTCAATAATGGGTCGAAATTATATCTAAAATCCTGAGCCAAACAATTAATTAACACATTATTCCAATTAATCTCAAATAATATCTCCACAATTTAATTCGTCAATTCATTCAATATTCAGTAAAATTGCAACACAATTAATTTTTTCACAACTAAGCACAACTACTCAATTTAGTGTAAAAAATGCAAGAAATCATATCAACATAGACAATTAAAGCATTTAATTTCGAGCAATTTTCACACTAATCAGTCCAGATTCAACACGACCGTCGTAGACATGTGAATTTCTCAATGTGGTTAGTTTTACGGTAAAATATTTTATACTCCCTCCACTCCTCTTTAAGTTTCTCATTTCTTTTGGTTGTTTTGTTTAAGAAAATGTATTTATTTATTATTATATGGTGGACCACATGTTGACTTTTGTATAAAATAATGAAAAGTTGTAAAAAAGTAACGGGGAGTTGTGAAAAGGGGTATTTATTTGTTAATATATGAAGTGTTGTTGTTGCTTTTTATGGAATCAGAAACTTATTGTAGGACATCCAAAAAAAGAAAGTGAGAAACTTATAGTGGGACGGAGGGAGTATACGATTTTGTTGGGTAAAATTCGCGCTACATTCAATTTTATGTGAGATGGAGTTTCATTTTTTATCTTTCACCACTTAAGGTTTCTGGGTTAATTCTATGCCACCGATCTGCTCATTTCACTTTTTGTTGATTTGTCCATATATTTTTGTGATCTTTGCTAATTTTTTAAGTCAACATCATAGTTTTTTTAGTTTGTTTGCAACAATTTATATTTTGAGACAATTTATTTTTCGAAACGTTTATTTGAATGTATCTTAGTGATTAAATTGGTGATTTTTTTTTGGTAATTATAAATTTTATCATCTATAGAATTTTTGTTGTCTTTTATACAATTTTTTTTTTTTTTTTTGCGTGTATGCAAATTTGCAAAATTAAATTGATATTATGCAAAAATAAAAAATTGCATAGATGCAGAAAATTTGTCCAATCTAAAGATTTTTTTTTTCATATTGTAGAAAATTTATTCGTTATGCAGAATTTTTTTTGTTCATATGCAGTATCAAAAGTTATGCAAATAAAAAAAATTCCTAATTTAAAGCCAAAAAAAATCTAAAAAAATTAATTTAAATAAAAAAAAAATACAACAAAAGCTGCATGACCTGCAATGGGAACCCACAACATGCAGTAAAAAGTTAGCGGTAGACCTCTTGTTTTGCAACAAGAAATTCCTATTGCGTTCTTTTGCAAATATTGTATTAAAAGTGTGTTTGTTTCGCAATGAACTACTAATATTATTATATAAACTATAATGAGCATTAGTTTTTAAGAGCGATAATATCATTGAATAAATGTTATAATATCAGTTTCATATTATAAATAAGTTTAATTCAATACTTTTATCTTAATTTGGATTCAATTATTGATTTTTAAATTTTTATGAGACTTTAATTCGAATCAGGCGTCTGAGTAAAATATAAATCGAAACTCAAAAACTTGTATGCATGCAAGTGCATACTATGCACTTGGATTTTTACTTCAATTTTAATTATAATTTGCTATTTCCAGAAACACTCACTACACCCCGCACTATGTATTTTTTTTGGCAGTTGGGGTATTAATTATTTTGTCTTTGGGTATTATTGGGGTATTGTGAATTGTTCTTGAGGTATTGTGAGTTGTTCTTGTGGTATTTAGTTATATTTGTTCTTGTTCTCCTCACCAGATTACATTGAGATGTGAGAAAGCACTAACCAATACTCTCCTCACCAGATTACATTAGAACAACTCATCCATCCATCTTTAATTTAATTCATTATTCTCTTCTACTTTATTTCTTCAATTTATTAGGCCTGTTCTGTGTGTTACATTACTGCACATGTCTAAATTAAATTGCATTTCATTTCGTTTTATTTTTTAGAAAATTAAATTAAGGTTAAACTTTATACATACACATAGTATATATGTATTGTGTTTCTGTTGCTGGATTATATATATATATATATATATATATATATATATTAACATTAATTCATGTGTTTCTTGTTCTTGGGGTATTATAAGTTGGTCTTGGGGTATTTACTTAAATTTAGTCTTGGGGTATTGTAAGTTGTTCTTGTGGTATTTGTTTAGAATTGTTATTGGGGTATTATTAATTGTTATTGGGGTATTATAATTTATTCTTGGGTATTATATTTTATTCATAGGGTAAGAAAGAAATTTATTGTTGGGGTATTTATTAGTTGTTATTGGGATATTATATTTTACTCTTGGGGTATTATATTTTACTCTTGAGGTATTATATTTCATTCTTGGGATATTATATTTTACTCATAGAGTAAGAAAGAAATTTGTTGTTGGGGTATTTATTAGTTGTTATTGGGGTATTATATTTTACTCTTGGGGTATTATATTTTATTCTTGGGGTATTATGTTTTACTCATAGGGTAAGAAAAAAATTTGTTGTTGGGGTATTTATTAGTTGTTATTGGGGTATTATATTTTACTCTTGGAGTATTATATTTTACTTTTGGGGTATTATATTTCATTCTTGGGGTATTATATTTTACTCATAGGGTAAGAAAGAAATTTGTTGTTGGGGTATTTATTACTCCCTCCATCCCATAATTGTTTTCACACTTTCCTTTTTCGTCCGTCCCACAATTGTTTTCACACCCTATAAATGGAAACTATTACTTTAACTTTATCCTCACAATCCAACTAATCTCATTATTTTAATAATATAACTTTACACAACACTCTACTTTTTCTTAAAAGTTGTGCCATCCCAGAGGTGAAAACACCTCTGGGACGGAGGGAGTAGTTATTATTAATTGGGGTATTATATTTTACTCTTAGAGTATTATATTTTACTCTTGGTGTATTATATTTTATTCTTGGGGTATTATATTTTACTTATATGGTAAGAAAGAAATTTATTGTTGGGGTATTTATTAATTGTTATTGGGGTATTATATTTTACTTCTGGGGTATTATATTTTACTCATAGGGTAAAAAAAAAATTTGTTGTTGGGGTATTTATTAGTTGTTATTGGGGTATTATATTTTATTCTTGGGGTATTATATTTTACTCTTGGGGTATTATATTTTATTCTTGAGGTATTATATTTTACTCATATGGTAAGAAAGAGTTCCATGTAAATTTAATTTACAAGACACCTAAGGTATGTTTTTTTTTTTTTTAGAAATCCAGATTTAAAATTTGAAATCTAAAATCTATTCTAGTTTGATTTTTAGAAATATATTTTAAAATTCTAATCATACCCCTACAAAATTCTAAAATTAATTTATAAAAATCACTCAAAATTAAAAAAAAAGTACATATCCTACCGAATTGATTAGTCGACCTGGCTTTGACTTTTGTCAAAATATGACAAATTCGACCCAGTTTTTGTGAACTTTGGACCAAAATTAAAATTAATTAATCATCATGGTGTGGCAATAGTGAAGCACCCGAGTGCATACTATGCACCCGGGTGCACACAAGTATCACTCAAATCGAAAAACTTAATATTTTATTACAGTATATAAATATTGTAATATGTAATCAAACAATCTTGGCCTTCTATTACATTCTTAATCAAAATTTATGGTTTTCTTGTCCTGATATTCAAATATAATTTTTTTTAGAAGATCTTTATTTAAAATCTATAATACATTAATTTATATAATTGCTTGTAGATAAATTTTGGTATTAATAAAAAAAAATTGAAATGTTCAAAATCTCCATCTCTTAAGAGTGTGTCTTGGGTGCACCTATGCACCCAAAATTCAATTCAATTTTCATTTATGTGTAAAGATACCAGAAAGCCAAGTGGATGGAGCTAAAACTCCTCTTCAAACGGCAATATGATCAAGTACGGACCTAGAAGCCATAACCCATCATGGAATCCGGGAAATTCATTGCCACACACTGTCTGGGGGGAAATCAGGCGCGGTGGCGAATAAACACACCACCATGCTTTTTCCACCTCCCATTCGACCCTACTTCCTATCATAAGGCTGAAAATAGCTCCCCTGTAAGCTGCCAACATAAACATCTCATCGGAAAAAGTTGTGCCGAAGCCGATCCTCCGACCTCTTCCAGACACTTTCTCAGCGACGAACCTTTCCTCGATTATGTACCAGATTCAACCAAGCCTCTTATGAAGAATAACTGCCATAACTATAAATGCATGAATCTCCAGTTCATAATCCTTCTTCAGTGAAAGAGAAATTGAGTGAACATCTTAATACCAAGAAATCTTCATCACCGTCATCGAATCATCAGGTTTATTAATTGCTTAATCTGCATGTTGTTTTAACTTAGCAAAAAATTGCTCACTAATATCTCAAGAACAAGTCTAAGTAATACCTCAAAATAACTTTCTAATACCATAAGAACAAGTTAATAATACTCAAAGAATAAGTTAGTAATACCCTAAGAATAAGTCTGAGTAATACTCCAATAACAACTCACCAATACCTCAAGAACAAGTCTGTAATACCCAAAGAATAAATTAGTTTTATCCCAAAAATAAGTATAAGTATACCCAAAAAATAAGTAAGTAATACCCCAAAGAACAACTTACTAATACCCCAAGAACAAGTCTAATAATATCCCATTAACAAGTCTGTAATACTAAAGAACAACTCATTAATACCCAAAAAATAAGTCTAAGTAATACTACAAGAACAACTCTCAAATACCCCAAGAACAAGTCTGTAATACCTGAAGAACAAGTTAGTAATACCCCAAGAACAACTCCCTAATACCCCCAAAACAAGTTTAATTAATACCACAAGAACAACTTACAATACCCTAATTGTCAAAAGAACACATAATGCAACGCATAATAGTCATAATATATGACAGTGCATGATTCTAACTATGATTGTCGTGCACTTAAAACATCACTGTTAGCGGTGGGCAAAAAATCGAAAAATAAAATTTTCAAACCGAAGTGAAATATTTCAGTTAGTTTAGTTCAGTTATATTGGTTAAAATTTTTTGTCAGGTTTATAATTTCAATAACCTAAATTTATATAAATAATACACTCCCTCCGTCCCCTTATAAGTTGTTCATACCTTTTGGGCACGAGTATTAATAAGTATATATAAATATTAATATAGTACATGTGATGTGATGGAGAAAAGTGAAAAAGTAATGAGAATAGTGTAAAAAGTATTAAAAATAATAATAAATAAGTGAATAGTAATTTTCCAAAAAGGTAAAAAAACAAATGAGCAACATATAGTGGGACAGACAAAAATGGCAAAATGAACAATATATAGTGGAACAGACAAAAATGGCAAAATGAGCAACTTATAGTGGGACGGAGGGAGTATATATAGGGATGACAGTATTGTCCCGCCCCCTGGGTACCCACCCTGCCCCAAAAACCTCACACTTGCCCAGAATCGAGAATGGGTCGGGTCAGGCCCGCCGTTTAAAAACAGATCGGGTCTGGGTTTCATGTTAGCCCCCACGGGTGCCCGCCCCCGCCCCTCATAGTGTATATATATAATTAGTATTAATATCATATATTCAAAAATGTATTCATATTTTCATAAGATAATGACTCTTCAAAATCTTTGACTTTTCATTTTTTTAAAAGTGATTGATATCATATTTATAGTTCTCTTATTTTCATTTCAAATATGTATAAATTATTTGTATTGATATTCAAATATATTTGTATCTAATAACTTTTATATAAAATTTATCAGATATTGTTCATTTATGTATTAAATTGTCTATTTTGACATTTGATGGTGATATTTACATAATAGATTTATCATATATTTTTAAAAAATGATATAAAAAAAATTATTTTAAAAATATATGAACGCGATGGGTTGGTCTGTCCTGCCCCCCACGGGGCGGGTAACGGGGCAGGTCTGGGCCAGTATATTTGAGACTGAGTATTCAACTACCTGGCCCAACCAGGCCTGTTGTCATCCCTAATGTACACACACACACACACACACACATATATATATATATATATATATATATATATATAAAATTCACTTATGAGTTGTTTCCTTTCTAAACCCTAGTTACCATTTTGAGAGAAAGAGAGAGGCGTGAGACGGTGAGAGCCTTCAGCGCCGCTTCAAAATTTTGCACTCTACTCTTTTATCGGCGGGTGGCGGCGTCTTAAGCACTCCACTCCTTCAGCGATCTGTGGGTAATTCTTGTCTTTCTTTCTCTACTGCATTTAATTTTTTCCTTTTTTGAGTGCTTTATTTCGCGCTCCTTTAGCAATCTGTGGGTAAATCCTTTATTTGCGTGTTTTATTTCGCACCCCACTCCACTCCCTCATGCCACAATTTTGTTAGGCTTATACAATTGTGTTAAAAATCAGATTATTACTTAATTTATATAATACTCCATGAGTATTCATTCAAAGAGACTCAACTTTTGTATGTGCAACTTCGACATTGAGTTAAAGTTGTATGGATTCACATGGAATTTGTATTGATTTTTTTACAAGTATTATGTAAGAATTTGTAATGAGATTTGTGTGAAGAATTTGTATGATTTAGTGGTTGTTAAGTGTTAACGATCTACGATTAACTTGTGAGTGTGCACTGTTAGTTTGTTATGAACTTGGTTGCAAAAGAGTGAATTAAGTTAATCTATTCAACATGAATCTGTGTTACTACACTTGTTCAAGATATGTACATTTTCTTTTTACAAACTTCTAACTTTTATATGTATAAATAAATATCACACATACAATTTAAAACATTAACATTAATAATACAAATATAGTGAAAAACTATTAATTTATTTAGAGTTGTTATATTGTTAGAAAAAAGCTATTGAATTTATCTAAACGAAAATATGGTTTTCTTTTTCAAGGCCAAATAAATTCGAGTGTGATTTTAATTATTTACTCAATGAAAATTAAAGTAAAAATAAAATATTATAGAAATAATTACAAAATAAGCAATAAACGAAATGAAATAAACTTCTTTTACTATTTATGAATTCAAATGTAGTGATAATTAACATTATCTATTAAAGAAACACACTAAAAAGAATAGAAAAACTTCTTATATACAAAATAAGACATTATAAATAATTATAACATATACAAAATAATTAATGCATAACCTAATTCCTTTTATGCAGATGAAATAATCAATGTCTTAAAATTTATACATAGACACTTGATTTGACCCTTGGTTTTGGCAGCTTGCATATTTAGTAATAGATATCTTTTAGGAAAACTAAACAAAATAGGCAAAAAATTAAAATTACTATTTTGCCTAAGACTATATATATATATACATATAATATCCTTAAGTCCAAACCAACAACTTTTCTTTGTTCCTTTTTTTATTGAGTAGTCTCTTGTGAACTCGAGTTCACATGAACTCGTATCACTATTATATGTAATCACTATCACTGTTATTTATATATACTATCACTGTTATAAAAATATACTTGAGTTTTTAACAGTGATAGTGTATATGCATAACAGTAATAATAAATATACGTAACAGTGATAGTGTATACACATGACAGTGTTAATTGAGAACCGAGTTCACTGCGAACTCGGGTGCGTACAAGTTTTTGTCTTTTATATTTATTTCAAAATTACATCACAAAATTAATAATATAATAACCATCACCATATAGAAAATCTCTCCTCCAATAAATTGAATAAATAAATAAATAAAAAATCATTCTTGATAAAAATGAACAAATCATCATATTTGATACTTAAGACAATTAGGTCAATTTCTCGCACTTTAAGAAAAACAGAAAAACTGTTTTCATCGATAGGCCCACTTGAAAAAGGCCTTCTCTGCTAGGCCGAACTCAGAGCCCACCAACCAAAAAAGGCCCAAACCAACGGCGGGAAGAACAATTTTCCCGATATAAAAGGGCGGGAAATATCCAATTAGAATCCAAGATTTTTCGGCCCGACTATAAAACTGCTGGCCCGCTTCCCTCAATTTCATTTACATTTTCTTTCGCTCTTGAATTTTTTCTAGAAGTCGCACTGCACTCATTTCTCTTCCAAGAGGAAATCACCAAACCCTCGATATGGCGAAATCCTCCCGAGCAAAGGACTCCTCCGATGATTCAGTGTCCAGTTCCTCGGCGGAGGAAGAGGCGGTGAAGGACCAGTTGAACGAGGAGGAGGACGAGGAGGAGCTGGAGGCTGTTGCTCGGACCGCAGATGATTCGGACGACGACGAAGGGGCATCAAACCCCCCAGCTCAAGAAGAAGACGACATTGAGGTGATATAGTGTGAATTTACCTTTTCCATCTCTTTCATGCATATTCTAACTTATTTTTATTTTTCTAGGTATAGTAATTTTTATAGATCTGTGTCTTGTTTTTATTGTACGAGCAAGAAGTTGCTTTCGAGCAGTTTTAGTTTAGAATAAACAAAATTGAAGTGAATTAAGTTTTTTTTTTGGTCAGTTAGTTTTTTGCAAGTTTTTTCATCAGTGAAATGGTGTAAATTGATTTTATATTCCGGCTAAAACTAGGCTTAGGATGTTTTTATCGACTTTGAGTTTTCCTCTTTCTGATTCTTTGAATGCATTTAATAGTTATGCGGGCTCCTTTTATTGACAGTTCTGTCCTCAAGATTGTTTAATTACTTGAGAATAAAGAAATAATAATACATTTATATTATGTGGGCATTTCTCACTTGACCTATAGTAAGCTGTGGAAAGCCTTTTCTGTCTTGAGTGTTTGCAGTAGTTTACGGAAAGATTTTTATTTGGTTTAACAGGAAGATGATGTTAGTGCCAATGAAGTTTCTAAGCGTGAAAGATTGAGGCTCAAGGAAATGCAGATGAAGAAGAAGCATAAAATACAAGAAATATTAGATGCCCAGAATGCCGCTATCGATGCAGACATGGTATGTTATCTGCAAATGGATTGTTACTAGACATATTACGTACTGTGGGTTATAATCTGTGATATATCATTTAAACTGGTTTTTCTTGGGGCAGAACAACAAAGGAAAGGGCCGTCTGAACTATCTCTTACAGCAAACCGAGTTATTTGCCCATTTCGCCAAGGGTGATCAGTCTGCCTCTCAGAAAAAAGGAAAAGGAAGGTGGGTATCCCCATGTTTAGGGTAGTGCTACCCCCCGGAATGCTAATTTAACCCACCACTTAGTTAACCTGGTCAAACCTGTGAATACCCCTATCTAAAATGATTATATTTGTTGATACCATTTTGAAGATTTAAAACTGATAAAATAAATCTGTATTTGATTCTAAAGTATTCTAATGGGAGTTTACAGATATAAATAGAGCTGCAGAGCTACATGATTTTACAAGTGTAATGTCACATGTTCTCAACTAATTCTTAAACTGAATGTAACTAATCTTGTAACGGAACTAACAGCAAGTGAGTTTGCTGTGCCAAGTCTACAAAAGTAATAACTTTCATTTTAAAATGCATCTTCCTTTTGATATATTTGACCTAACAATGATATTATACTTTAGGTTTATTTATCTCATTTAAAAAACAAATAAAAGAAAAGAAAAAGCAGAATATGTCTTTTGTGAAAGCTAACTCTAGCAAGATAAAGTGACATTTGAGGGGTATTTTGGCCTCTAAGAACATTTGACCCTGTTTGACCAAGTGATGGGTGAATTTAGTAATTTGGGGAGGGGGGGGGGGGGGGGGGTGGTTTGCAATAGTGTCTCCTGTAAGTTTGATTTTTTATTTTATTATAGTTGCATTGTTTTGGTCGTGGAAACCTCAATATGCTTCTATGTTTAATTTTCATCTCTTCCTATTCCTTCTCTGTCTTTTATCCTTTGGCTATTTTGAAGTCAATCTATCTCTGACTGCCTTTTGCAGGGGTCGACATGCATCAAAAATAACTGAAGAGGAAGAAGATGAGGAGTGTCTCAAGGAGGTGGAAGATGGCCTCTCTGGCACAGGAACTACTAGGCTGGTTGCACAGCCATCATGTATGATGATTCCTGTTTTTGTTACTTTTGGTTGATTGTGCCAGAATATGACTGATGGTGTTAGCTCCTACAGTGGTTTACTGATAAATAAATTTTATAGAACTGGGTTTATATTCTACTTTTATGTTTTTGTACCTTTAAAAACAAATCTCTTCAAGTAAAAGTAGTGTTGGGTTACCGGGGAATCCCAACCTGAATGATTTTCTCCCAAAATAATTTGTGTCATTTGTTGTCCAGGTATTCAGGGAAAGATGAGGGATTACCAACTAGCTGGTTTAAATTGGCTTATCAGATTGTATGACAATGGCATTAATGGAATACTTGCTGATGAAATGGTATGAACGGAGACCTGTATTTGGAACCATTTGGTGTATTATCTAATTCTTTTATACATTAATTTTTTTATGGATAATGGTTAGTTTCTTATTTATTTCAGGGGCTTGGTAAAACTTTGCAAACCATTTCTTTGATGGGTTACTTGCATGAATTTAGAGGAATTACAGGCCCTCATATGGTTGTCGCTCCGAAATCTACACTTGGAAATTGGATGAATGAAATTAAAAGGTTTTGTCCTGTGTTGCGTGCTGTAAAATTTCTTGGAAATCCTGAAGATAGAGTAAGCCCGCTGACTGCAGTAATTTTATTTTAGACATTTTCCAGGACTTCTTTCTCAATTTCATATGATTTAACAATTATTTTAATATCCAGAAATATATCCGTGAGGAATTACTTGTTGCTGGCAAATTTGATGTTTGCGTCACTAGTTTCGAAATGGCCATAAAGGAGAAGAATGCCTTGCGCCGATTTAGCTGGCGTTATATCATTATTGATGAAGCTCATCGAATCAAGAACGAGAACTCTCTTCTCTCAAAAACAATGAGGCTGTATAACACTAACTATCGACTACTTATAACTGGAACTCCACTACAGGTAATAAATATAATTTTTCGTTTTAAGTTTGTTGTGCCAGCTTATGCGAATATTTTTGTACTTGTTGATTGATTTCTATATCGGGTGAAGTAAAATACTAGATTCTATTATGATAGCTTGTAGCACAACATGCAGTTTAATTTTGTTGCTTGAATGTTAAAATTCATTTTCTCCTTGTCTTAAACTTGGCTATGAAAAAATTCTTTTTTGTCTTGTATTTTAGTTGGAGAATTTTTTTACTCTATAGTGTTTGATGATGTCTAACACTTTCCATTATTTTTCTGATACAATGATGATGAAGCTGTTGCAATTGCAGATTTAGCTCGAAACATTCATTTCATATTTTCCTTTAGGAATTTCTGCCCCACAAAGCTGCTTAATGAATATTTTTAGGCTCTGGCCTTTATTATTTTTAGTTTAGCTTAAGTTAGTGCATTTGGGATGTAGCTGCTTTTTCATGCTAGTACAGATACTATAATTATCATTATGACCTTTGATTTTGCTCCCCCATATTTTATTTTGTTTTCTTTGTAAATTTAACTCTATTTTAATGTTACGTATTTAATTTGGTTTCCCTTCTGCCTGAATTGTTCCATTGCATTCTTGTTTTGCAGAATAATCTCCATGAACTTTGGGCTCTCCTTAACTTCTTGCTCCCGGAGATATTTAGCTCTGCTGAGACTTTTGATGAGTGGTTCCAGATTTCTGGTGAAAATGATGAGCATGAAGTTGTTCAGCAACTTCACAAGGTATAGAGATCTATTATTCAAGGTTTCTGGTAAAAACTGGTATTCTCATTTTATAGACACGCTAAATCAACTGCTTATAGCTTATGTTTTCAGGATTTTTTTACTGCTAGTGGGATGAGAAGTTTATATATGTTTGCTGATAAGTTACTCATTTATGATAAGAGTGCAATATGCTGCATTATATCTTAAGAATCATATGAATGGTTGTCTGTTGTGCTATATAATATACAGCTTCAAGTATATGAGTTACTGCCAACTATGTCATAAAGCAGTTCTGAAGCATTTAACATTCTGAATTTTCAGTGTCCTTTAATGTCCTTTGTTGATGAAATGAAACCCTAGTAGTGATCACATGCAGCCCTGTATTATACTGTGGGAAGTTAGTTATAAACCCTACTAGAAAATATGATTAGATGAATGGAGGTTACAGTATTGTTCTCTCTGTTTGTTACATAAAATTGGAGTTATTTATCCATTTGACACCTTGAGATGCACTTCATTTGTTTGGGTAGTTTACTGGCTGATTGAGTTCCTTCATGTGTGGTTACCTAGGTTCTCCGACCCTTCCTTCTCAGAAGGTTGAAGTCTGATGTTGAGAAAGGTTTACCTCCCAAGAAGGAGACAATACTTAAAGTTGGTATGTCTCAGTTACAAAAGCAATACTATAAGGCATTGCTGCAGAAAGATCTTGAGGTGGTAAATGCTGGTGGAGAACGCAAACGCCTTCTTAATATAGCCATGCAGCTGCGAAAATGTTGTAATCATCCATATTTATTTCAAGGTGCTGAACCTGGCCCACCTTATACCACTGGAGTACATCTTGTAGAAAATGCTGGTATGTTTCTTCTAGAATATCAAGGAGACAAAAAACCATTCCCATTTTTGTTTCTTTTTATAAACTTCTTTTGTAATCGCAGGCAAGATGGTTCTTCTTGACAAGTTGCTTCCAAAATTAAAGGAGCGTGATTCCAGGGTTTTGATTTTTTCCCAGGTAAGTTTCCCCCCATCTATCTCCTATTTTCTGAATTTCATCTAAGCTTAGTTACTACCTATTTCGCATATCAGATTGATCACGTTCATTTCTCCTTTTTTGCCTTTAGATCCTTCAAACTGAATTTCTTTTGATTGCATAAAACAGATGACAAGGTTATTAGACATTCTTGAAGACTATCTGATGTTCCGTGGATATTTATATTGTCGTATTGATGGAAATACTGGTGGGGAGGACCGAGATGCCTCAATTGAAGCCTTCAACAAGCCAGGAAGTGAAAAATTTGTCTTTCTACTATCAACTAGAGCTGGAGGTCTTGGTATCAATCTTGCAACTGCAGATGTTGTCATTCTTTATGACAGTGATTGGTGAGTGCTTGTTGCTCCTATTTTGGAATGCATCAAATGTTATTGGTTTGTATTTGAGAATTACAAGCCCTGGCTCCTTTGGTTACAGGAATCCACAGGTCGATTTGCAGGCCCAGGATCGAGCTCATAGGATTGGGCAAAAGAAGGAAGTCCAAGTCTTCCGGTTCTGCACTGAGGTTCGTTTCATCTTACTATTGACATTAAATTCAGTTCTTTTAGAGGCTTAAAATCTCATAATTGATTGGTGATATTTTCCAGTACACAATTGAGGAGAAAGTGATTGAAAGGGCCTATAAAAAGCTTGCACTTGATGCCTTGGTTATCCAACAAGGGAGGCTTGCAGAGGCAAAGAGTGAGTCCTCACTTTCAATTTTATTGGTTCCTTATTCTGACTATGCCACAGTTATGCATTTTAACTGTTTTTAATTTCTGGTATGCAGCTGTTAATAAGGATGAGCTGCTTCAAATGGTAAGATTTGGTGCTGAAATGGTTTTCAGTTCCAAAGATAGTACAATCACGGATGAGGATATAGATAGAATTATCGCCAAGGGAGAAGAAGCTACAGCTGAACTTGATGCCAAGATGAAGAAATTTACTGAAGATGCCATCAAATTTAAGATGGACGACAGTATGTTTTATTTTTTATTTTCATGACCTATTTGTATGGTTTCATTTTTCTTTTTATAAGTGAGACTAACACTTTTGGGACTTTCTCCAGCTGCTGACTTGTATGATTTCGATGATGAAATGGTAGAGTTACTGTTTTTATCATAATTATCATAAGTTGTATTTCAGGATTTTTTCATTTAGCTTATAAGTTGTATTTTTTTTAATTGGTTAAGGATGAAAATAAGTTTGATTTCAAGAAAATTGTTAGTGACAACTGGATAGAACCACCAAAAAGAGAAAGGAAACGCAAGTATGTTCTGTCAATCTTTGGAATATGTACTCATCTATTAATTAATTGTCAGAGTCAGAATGGAAAATAATCTCTTTTCCCTTTTAATATTTAGTTATTCAGAATCAGAGTATTTTAAGCAGACAATGCGCCAAAGTGGTCCTGCTAGACCCAAGGAGCCTCGAATTCCTCGCATGCCTCAGTTGTAAGCAGTTTCAGTTCTTTTACTTATTTTTTTATTGATAAACACATGAAGGTTTCAGCATCCTAACATATTGCATTTTCTTAGGCATGATTTTCAGTTCTTCAACACACAGCGTCTCAGTGAGCTGTATGAAAAAGAAGTCCGTTATCTCATGGTCGGTGTTAAAGCTTACACTCTTTGTACTCCTTTTCAATATCTATTTGTGTTGAGATTTTTTACTATTCATTCAGCAAGCTCATCAAAAGAATCAAGTGAAAGATACAATAGAAGTGGATGAACCAGAAGGTCTGTTCTGTCTATATATACAATTATACTTTAATATGCCATTTCCCTGGACATTATCTTGATATGGCGTTGTGTACCTAGATGTGGGAGACCCATTGACTGCAGAGGAGCAGGAAGAAAAGGAGCAATTGCTCGAAGAAGTATGTTTTCATAAACTTCCTCATTACTTTTAACTTGTTTGAGTTTTACCTGATTGTTGTTGTATATAGGGGTTTTCGGCATGGAGCAGAAAAGACTTCAACTCTTTTATCCGTGCGTGTGAGAAATACGGTCGTCATGATATCAAGAGCATTGCTACTGAAATGGAAGGGAAAACAGAGGAAGAAGTTGAAAGATATGCAAAGGTTTTCAAGGAAAGATATAAAGAACTGAATGGTAAGCATTCAGTTCCTAGCTTTTTATTTCATAGTGCAACAAAAAATATTTTATTTCTATTTGTCTTCTGAAGAAGTTGTTGAATGCTTCATTGTTGTTTGATTGATGGATTTCTTGGAAAACAGTGTATTAAAGTGTAACAAGATGTGTGAATCAGAATGACTAGTTCTATATTCAATTTATGCTAATGTTCCAGCCATTGGGCTGTAATCACTTGTCTCTTTCTCTGGACTTGAAAAATGGCAACTAATTGGGATAATGATATTTCAGATTATGATCGGATCATCAAAGGCATTGAAAGAGGGGAGGCCAGAATCTCACGGAAGGATGAGATCATGAAAGCTATTGGGAAGAAATTGGATCGCTATAAAAACCCTTGGTTGGAACTAAAGATCCAGTATGGTCAAAACAAAGGGAAGTTGTACAATGAAGAATGTGACCGTTTTATGGTTAGCCTTCTAATAACTAATTTACTGCTTCTATCAAGTTGATTCTCTTTTCTTTCTATTCTCATGATTATTATATTGGTATTGTTCTTTTCAGATATGCATGGTTCACAAACTTGGATATGGTAACTGGGATGAGCTGAAGGCAGCTTTTCGTACTTCTCCGTTGTTTCGCTTTGATTGGTTTATAAAGTCCCGTACCACACAAGAACTTGCAAGGAGATGTGATACCCTTATTCGTTTGGTGGAGCGGGAAAACCAAGAATATGATGAGAGGGAGAGACAGGCACGTAAAGAGAAAAAACTAGCAAAGGTATATCTACAGGTCGAAATTATTTAGTAGCCTTTAGGCCATTTTCTTCCTTTTGATATTGTTTATTTCCTACAGAATTCAACCCCATCCAAGCGTGCTGCTGCTAGGCAGACTGCAGAAAGTCCTCCATTGTCTTTGAAAAAACGGAAGCAATCATCAATGGATGACTACGTGACCTCGGTATGTCTCCACTGACTGTAATTTTGCGAAATGCATAGGTCCTTGAATTTTCAACATTTGTTTCGGTAGGCCTCTGCCATTTGTTAGTTCGGCAGACCTTGTGAGGTGATTTTGATAGAATTGTCATAATTGTTGATGCTTTATAAGTACTGTAACCTATTATAGCAATATAGGTGCTTGTGCTGTCAAGTTTGTCTCAACAGGTCATTTTTAATAAAAGATCTCATGAGATGTATACAAGTATACGAGGATTGGTGAATCAACATATAAGATGTGTTCTGTTTACTTTGACTGCATAATGTTTTTATCTCGATAACCCATTCTGGAATTTTCACCAGGGGAAGAAGAGGAAATGATGCTGCTTAGTGTTTGCAAAACGGAACGATAAGATGGTCGGGTTTTGTGTTTGGTTCTGGCTTATTGTTGGGCAATTGGATGCCATGTATATACCTAGATCATATAGCCTCATTAGCTAGCTTGTATGGCTGCTTAGCTACAAATTCCCCTTCAAATGAATATCTTTTTAACAACTGCAACTTACTGCTGAGGACTGTGTTCAGTAGAGCAGTTTAAAGTATGCTAATGTTATGTCAAGACTCATTATCATGTATTAAACTTGTTTTAGTACTTTTTAATTATGTATTGTGTAGCTCTTTTTACAAGCTTTGGTAATTATTTTGAAATTTGAATTTATGATCTCACTGTCCAGATAGTGGGAGCCCTAACTACCTCAAACTTTGTACTTGATTTGACAGATGATCGACTTGTTAAGTGGTTTCAGTTCTTGAGCTGGTAATAATGTTCCAGTTCATGTGCTTATATAAGTATTTATATTTTTAACAATGCTCAAGATGAATTTTGGGGTCCCTATAAATGAAAAAATATAATATGTATCAATCGTTAACTTGTTAAGCAGCTCAAATGTTTGTTTGGAGCATAAAATAAATGGATTTGAAAATGTTGTTTGGCTTTTAAATTTTGGAATTGAAGTTATGATGATCTTTTGTATAGTATTTAAGTGAAAATCAAATACATAGTTATTTTCAAATTCGTTTGATTTAACAATTCTATGATCCAACTCTTCATCTTGCTTAAAAAATGTTACTATCTCTATCAGGAATATTTTTTTTAAGGCCAACAAGTTAGGGGGTTAGCAAAAAGAGGTCTGTAAGTTTACAGGTTGCCAATTTAAGGACCACAGTTTTTTAATATGGCAAATTAAGGACAAATTGGCTTGTACCCAATTGGAGCTAATGCAGACCAATTTGTCCTTAATTTGCTAAGTTAAAAAAATGTGGTCCTTAATTTGCCAGTCCGAAAAGGTGCGGTCTTTAAATTGCCAGACCGCAAACTTATGGGCCTTCTTCTGCTAACCCCTCTAACCTGTTGGCACAAATTTGTACTTTTTAGTTTATTCCATAAAAATTTACATATTTTTAAAATAAAAATATTATTTTAAATTTCAATTCTTAAAGTTTCTACATCACAACCTTTATTTTTACATTCTATTTATTATATTTTTTCTTAAATATTGTACCCCGAAAGATTTAATTTTCTTTTTAATAATTTTTAAAAATTTAGCGTAAAATATAATTTAAAAAAAATTGATTGGATATAACTTTAAATTTATATCATGTAATTCAAGTTTTCTATTGACAATTATCGTTTGGGCGCCTTATAAATTTTGGATAGAAACAAATTTACCTGCAAATTTTAATTACAAATAATAATAATAATAATAATTTTAGAGTATTTATTAAAAAAATTTAACTTAAAATACAATTTTGAAAAAATAATGATTTAAATATTTTCTACTACTAGTACTGATGTGACTGTCTTTTCATCATTTGGGGATCAACTAACTCTGCACGCTCATTGGTGGGGCACGGATATTCTCCCCCCATTTTTAATTACTTCACCCCACATTTTTTTTTGTAAATATTTTTTAAAGACAAAAATACCCATTTGTTATATTTTAATAAATTTTATCAGATCAATTCACCCCCATCTTGTTGATATAAAAAAACTGACACCACCGTCGTCCTAATCACGACAACCACCTGATTCGCGCCGCTCCTCTCCGCCAAGATCCGACGCACACGCCGTCGGCCAACACCAGAAACGCGCACACCTTGAAACCGCTCTCAGGCCGCCTCCTTCCTTGCGACGTCGATCGCCGTTGGAAATCGCCAACAACACAACTGCCATGTTCCAGTCGTTCGCTTCTCGCCGTCAACGGAAATCCATTCGAAGACCACTGCTCGAAAACGACTGAAACCATCCCTCAATCGTTGCCGGAAATCGTCTTCAACACCAGTCGCGACCCAATCGAAGAATCCTCTCATGTCAATGTTCGAACAAACATATAAATCGCGGCAAACCAGAGTCGAACGACGGAGCTTTAACAACGGCGGCAAATCGATTGACGACGAGCAGGTTCAGGCGCGGTGGGTGGACATTTCTCATTTCCAGGCGCGGCGGTGCGTTGTCTCGATCGGCGCCTGTGTTTCTGGCGAAATCGGCGAAACGATAAATCACGGCGGCGCCCAAATCGACCTTGAATATCAAGAAGGCTGTTGTTTGATGTCTAACCATGAGAAAGAAAGGAAAGCTGCAACTTTGGTTAATTGCCGAATTATTTTTTCGATTGAAAGAAAGCCATTATCGACCATGGCCTTTTTGGGAATTAAACCACCTTGAAAATGTTCAGCGCTTCTGGGCTCTTACTTCCGACAGCAGAGCTCGTGGTAGCGTCGAGAAGGAGCGGCGTGAGTTCCTGTGAGGATAGTGGTGTTAGAGGCTTGGCGATACTTTGGTAAGATCAGTGGTTCCAGGCGGCGGTTCGAAGTGGGGGTGAAGTTACAAATCTTATCTTCAGTTATAAATGATAATGGGTAGTTTTTTAATAGTAGGGGGTGAACTGAAATTTTAGGGTAGTGAAGTGAAAAATGGGGTGAAGTAATTAAAAATTGGGGCCCCGGAGAGAATATTCGTGCCCTCATTGGTGACGTCTGATCATCTGTTCGGAAATCGTCTTTGATGCCTTGGGCCTCATAGATCATTGAGCCAACCTTTGTTATTTGGCTAAGAACACACACTACTCTTCTTCCTATTTTATTTTACATTAGAAAAAAAAATATTAACAATTTTTGTTTTTCAGAATAATATAATGAACATCATGGTTTTATTTTTCCTCGTCACATATGTTGATAGTCGAACTACTAATAAAGGATTGCAAGATTAATTAACCAAGGCTGAGGAGCTCGCCAGCATGATCCAGGGACACATCATCAACTTTGACCAAGTCAACACCGAGAGTAGTGGAGAAGCTTGCCTAGACCTCGCCCAGACGCATGATGATGTGTCAACAGTTGACCAAAACCAGGAGAGAGAGAGAGCTCGCAAGGTTGATAGTCTAACTACTAATGAAGGATTGCAAGATTAATTAACCAAGACTGAGGAGCTCGCCAGCATGGTCCAGGGACACATCATCAACTTTGACCAAGTCAACATCAAAAGTAGAAGCTCGCCTAGACCTCGCCCAGACGCATGATGATGTGTCAACAGTTGATCAAAACCAGGAGAGAGAGAGCTCGCAAGGGAGCTCGCCCACTTACAGGGGAGCTCGCCCATATCCAAGAGACAAGACTGAAAGTCCACTATTATCACTCATCCCAGAATAGCACAAGGCAAGGTAGCTCGCTGAGAAGCTCGCCCAAGTCCTACGTAGAGACGATAGCTATATAGAGACTTAATAGTGATGTAGTAGGACATAACGATGTAATAGAAGCATAGTAGTGAGTAAGGACAGATGTTAAGGACACTTGTCAGCACCTAAAGCCAAATAGACTCATAAGGTGCCACCTCACTACATGCAAACCTATAAATAGGTCTCTAATACACTATTTCTCTCTCTAAGTTCATAATTCCACAAACACTTTCTCTCTATACTCTCACTACTCTCTCTCTGCAAATATAACCAAGAATATTAAATCTTAGATTATTGTTTGGTGTGATTAACAGAGTATTACAGCCACAAAGTCATTCCATTAACAGAATCCACCAACAACATACCCTTTTATTTATGCATAAACTGTAACTCCAAAATTTAACTTTAACTGTGATTTTCAAATAAATTTAAAAAAAATTACTCCATCCGTCCTACTATAAGTTGCTCATGTTACCATTTTCGTCTGTCCCACTATATATTGCTCATTTACTTTTTTACCTTTTTTGGAAACCACTATTCACTTCTTTATTATTATTTTCAATTCTTTTTATACTATTTTCATTACTTTTTTTACTCCTTCCATCCCACAAGAATTTGCACACTTTTCTTATTTGGACGTCCACACAAATTTGCACACTACTAAAAAAAAAATATTGATTTACGTGCAAACTCACAAAACTATACACATATTTACCCATATGCCACTACTTTATATATAAAATACATTTTCCTTAAAAATATGTCGTCCCGTAGGGTGCAAATTCCTACGGGACGGAGGGAGTACTTTTCTCCATCACATCACTTATACTTTTTCACTTTTTTCATCACATTACTTATACTTTTTTCACATTTACCTTAATTCGTGTGCCCAAAAGCAACGAGCAACTTATAGCGGGACAGAGGGAGTATATTTTAATAGAGTATGTACTATGAATATTGTAAGATGAAAATTTTGAGATTAAAAATTTTATTCAGAGTGTAGTGCAAACTTTTTTTTAGGCAAACAAATCGCAACTCTTAAGGGGGCAGAAATGTCAATCAAGGTTGAAAATATCTGTATCAATGGAAATATTGAGGTCTTAAAATTATGGAAATACCGATGGATATATATTGATATCGAATATTGATATCGATAAATTTAAAAATTATAAAAAATTTAATAGCAAACATTTAATACATAAATTTAACAAAAGAATTTAAATAACTTTTACAGTTGTGACAAATTTTAATATATACACTATTTTTTGGAGTTTTTTTTCAAAATTCATCATTATTTTTTATATATCTTTCGATATTTCCTCGATATCTTTCGATATCTAACAATATTTGGTTTAATTTGTGAAAAAAATAAGGAATATCGATATTACAGATCGATATTTATTGATATTTTTTTTTAATGAATATTATAGAAATATCATTTCTACCTAATATCGATATCAGTGACTACGAAAAATAAATATATCGATATTTTCATCCTTAGATGTCAATTCATCAGACACATTAAGCGAGATCTATTTCCATAAGCCGAAGTGAACTCACATCTGAACTGTACGGACAAGACCTTTTTAACCCTCGTAATGAGCTACAGACTAACACATAATTAGAGACCCAAAAAGACAACATACAGACAACAGCATTCTCTTCCCCTAACTACTACACAAATCCCTTAAATACATATTAATAATAGTAATAATTCACATGTTGCATACACCATATATATATTGCAATTCTCATTGCCAAAATGCCACATACACAATTCCTCTTCCCTCACAATGCTCACCTGCCTCCCTCCGAAAATCCGATCCAGCTTTGCGGGCTGAGAAACTCGACAACTTACTCGCACGTCTCGTCAAAACTTCCCACAGCATTTGTTCGTTTCCTCTCCCTCCAATTCTCACCCCACACTTTAGCTGCAGCAACCGCGCGCTCTCTCTCCAGGTCCCGATTCCTCGGAGTCTCCCTCGTTCTGCCCGCACTGACAGGGCTGTCTCGTTGAGACTCCGACTCCTCCAAACCCCACTTACGACCCGACCCACCACCTGTTTCAATCCTTCGTAACTCTGCATTAAACTCTCCAGCTGAGTCTCTCTTCCTAAAATCGGGTGAGTTTCTGTGAGCAGAAGGCGAACCGTAGTGGGCCCCATCCAGGCCATCCACTCCATCGGATGTGTTCCTCCTGCTGTCCCTATGGCGTGGAGTGGATGAACCCTTGTGTGCGGAAGGCGGTGCATTAGGATCGTACGTCTGTGAGGCTAAATATGTCAGAGCAGTAACTACATCACCGATTAGAGGTCTCGTTCCAGCTTGCTCTTGTAAGCACATGGCGGCCACCGCCAGTGCTTGATAGAGTCCACGTATCGGGTAACGACCCTGCAGCAGAGGGTCAGCCATTTTTGGGAACTTTCTTCGATCCTTGAAAAGCGGCCTCGCCTGAAACGAGACAATGACAACATCAATTCAACGTGCTGTCTAATTAAGTTACCTAACTTTTAAATAATGCAATTTTAGTCTTATATTGACAATCTTTATTTGGGATAACTAATTTTGAGATTTTTTTAATATGTTGGGACGGCAAGTTGTACATGGAATTGTGGCAGCTCATGTGAGCAACAGTTGCAAAAATCCTACAGCCTTGTCAAGTATATGACTAAAATTGCATCATTTTAAAAGTTATAGGACTTAATTAAGGGAAGTCATTCAGATGGACTAAAATTGCCAAAATAAGTAGATGTCAACTAACTTTGCAATTTACTCTAAACGAATATATTAAACGAACAAAGAGAACACCACATACCCATGCAACAAGATTATGCTCCCCAGCACCCCTCGTGTTGTCAATAGCCTTTCGACCTGTGATGATTTCAAGGAAAACGACTCCAAAACTATAAACATCAGATCTTAAGGTAAGTTGACCAGTCATAGCGTATTCTGGAGCACAATAACCGTATGTCCCCATCACCCTAGTAGACACATGAGTTTTATCACCAACTGGGCCCAATTTCGCAAGTCCAAAATCAGACAACTTAGGAAAATATCCCTCATCAAGAAGGATATTCGAGGATTTTAGGTCTCTGTATATGACGGGTGGATTGGCTCTGTCATGCAAATACTCTAATCCCTTTGCTGCACCAGCAGCAATCTTCATCCTCGTATTCCAGTCCAACGGTTCTTTCTCTGGTGGAAGATCTGCAAAGAAATTGATCATAATAAAAGATGGGGAAATGATAACAAGTGAGTCATAAAGCAAATGCTATCTTTTAAGCAAACATCTTTTGTGCATGGAATAGGAACTGTCAAGCACACAACTGCCAGCGTTGATATCAGTTTACGTAATTTTGGACGCATACAATATAAATACTCTCTTTCCACTATATTAATGAGTCTTAGGGTGTCCAACTTTAGTCCTTTTTTGCGGGAAAATTCAAATCGACCAAAATTCTCATACCTCTAGCCTCTAGGACCAAAATTGATGAAGTAGAAAGAAAAAAAGATTTATATTGGATCCACCTTAAGTAACAGGATGTAAATTGGTATTAACTCCACAACTGCCACCAGCAATGAATATATCATTACAAAATGGAGGTGCTCGGTAAGTAATTCTTCAAGAAAAATATCTAAATATTTGACATACTTTAATACTGATGTGCCTCTACGAGTTTCGGTGCACAACAGATCAAGTTCGCTCAGCTCCATTTAGGTAGACTGTTTTACAGTGCAGAGCTTAGTAATATCTACTTATTCTCCCAGAGGTAATATTTAAAACTTTTGTTATAGTGTTATGCTTATTATCATTTAAGTAATTGTTTGAGGCAGCAATTGAAAAATTAAAAGTCAATATGAATAAATTCCACAAGACTGATGGATAACAATGCAACATAAATTTTAGGAGACCGATACATGCTACTTCGCATCGATTTAAATTTTATTAGAGCTCTATTTGTTATTCAATTATTTAGAATGCTCGGTTTTCCATAATAAAAATAGGGTTCTTATTAGTAGCATAAGACTTGTGTTCACTGCTCAAAATGTTCTTGAATGATCTGCCGTTTTGAACATCATTTTATGAACAGATCATATGACAACTATCATAATTAAACTGATTTTGGAAAAAAACATGAGGGGTGGCAATAATTACTTCGAGTGATATTATCAGGCAAAGTCCAAATGCTAAATAAAATTGAGAAAATTACTCCAGGAAGATCAGGCTCGACAGAACTTTGGCTATGTTGTCCTCCCTACGCAATTCAACGATAGTTCACATGTCATCTAAGTGATTAAATCAAGTACTTGAAAACATGACCAAGTATTTGCACACAAATCCACGCTGACAGTATAATTTATGATATAAATCTTCCTGTAATTTGTTTACATATATTTAACAATATTGTTTGGAATTTATACGCACGCACACGATAACGAAAAGAATAACACGAGATTTGTTTACCCAGTTCGTCTTGCGACTACGTCTGGGGGCGATGCCAAGCCATATTTTTCACTATATGATTTTCTGATAATAATTACAATAAGACGATATCAATATTTAAACAGCATTCGCCCTAACCCTAAGCCCATTAGGATCAACTGGGCCGAAGCAAAAAAAAAAAGGGCCCCCAAAAAAAAATGGATCGCCGTTATAAAGCTCGTGATCCAGTCAATTTAGACTCCACACTCCAACAATCTCCCACTTGGAGACTAAATCGTCCATGTAACCATATCTTCTTGTTTCTCCTCCCTTATCCACCTGGCATCGCCTAGCCTTATCTTCAAGTTCCAAGGCCAATTGAAGCTATGCATAGCTTCAACTTCTCTAAGGTCACCACCTTAGTAAACATGTCCGCTGGATTCTCATCTCCAAGTATCTTCATAAGCTGCAAGATCTTCCTTTCCAAAAGATGACGGATGTAGTGATACTTCAACTCAACATGCTTTGTCCTTGAGTGAAACGCCGGATTCTTTGTAAGAAATATAGCACTTTGACTATCACTGAAAAGAGTGCGATTTTCATGCTCCTTCCCAAGTTCCCCCAAGAGTGTCTGCAACCACACCATCTCTTTACTTGCCTCTGTCACAGCTACATACTCTGCCTTCGTAGTGGACAATGCAACAACCTTCTGCAACTTAGAAGTCCAAGATATAGCAGTACCGCCATAAGTAAAAACATACCCGGTTGTACTTCTTCTCCCATTGAGGTCATTTGATGCCAAGTCTGCATCCACATAACCCACCAGCGCCAAATTCTTGCCTTTGAAACATAGAGCCTTGTCTGTGGTACCTCTCAAGTATCGCAGGATCCACTTCATTGCTTCCCAATGTTGCTTGCCCGGATCACCCATGAACCGGCTTACAACTCCCACTGCATGAGCAATATCTGGTCTTGTACACACCATGGCATACATGATGCTACCAATTGCTGAGGCATATGGTACCCCCATCATTTGAGCACGTTCCTCCTTGTTAATTGGTGACTCCTTTCTTGAAAGTTTGAACTGACTGCCCAGTGGAACACTCACAGGCTTTGACTCTGACATGCTGAATCTTTACAAGACCTTCTGAATGTAACTAGCTTGCGAAAGATACACATTTCCCGTCGCCTCATCACATTCAATCCTCATGCCCAAAATCTGCTTTGCCTCTCCAAGATCCTTCATGGAGAACCGTTCTGACAACTGCCTTTTCAACTTATGTACTTCTCTTGCATCAGCTCCTACGATCAACATATCATCAACATATAGCAAGAGAATAAGAAAGCCATTGTCAAACCTCTTGTAGTAGCAACAATGATCAGCGTGGCATATTTGGTAATCAATCTCCATCATAAAGTTGTCGAACTTCTTGTACCACTGCTTTGGTGCTTGTTTTAGACCATACAAGCTCTTCTTCAACTTGCACACAAGTTGCTCCTTTCCCTTCTTTACATACCCCTCAGGCTGTGTCATGTATAACTCCTCCATCAAGTCACCGTGGAGGAATGCCGTCTTCACATCCATCTGATGCAACATCAAGTTTTCTGCAGCTACCATACTCAACTCCATTCGAATAGTGGTTAGTTTCACAACAGGAGTAAAGACATCAGTATAGTCAATACCGTGTCGCTGTTCAAACCCCTTGACAACCAGCCGGGCTTTGTAGCGTTTGCTACCATCAGCTTCATTCTTGATTCTATAGATCCACTTGCAGTGCAAAGCCTTCTTGCCTTTTGGGAGCTCAACGAGTTCCCAAGTGCCATTCAGCAGAAGTGAAGCTAACTCGTCATCCATTGCAATTCTCCATTTCCGTCCGTCTACACTCTGCTCTTCCTCTGTATAACACTCAGGTTCACCACCATCAGTAAGTAACAAGTAGTAGTTAGAGGGCGAATACCTTTCAGGCGCACGTCGCTCTCTAACTGGTCTCTGCAGCTGATTTTCCAGTGGTGGTGGGGTCATTGGTTCTTCAATACCTCCTCTTCTTCATTCTGACTCTGCTTACTCCCACTCGAGTTTGAGACGTCTAACTCGATTTCTTGAGTATTGGTCTTGTCAGAATTTGATGCCTCCAAACTGTCTTTGTACATTACCTGTTCATTGAAAATCACATCTCTACTGCAGATGATCTTTCGGTTATTCTCATCCCAGAGTCTATAACCGAACTCATCGCCACCATAACCAATAAACGTACACTTAACAAATTTAGCATCTAACTTACTTCTATCAACAGAACTGATATGAGCATAAGCAACGCAACCAAAAACACGCAAGTAAGACAGATTTACCTCTTTTCCCGTCCATACTTCCTCGGGTATTTTGTTCTCCAATGGAACTGATGGACCTCTATTAATTAGATATGCTGTTGTGCTTACTGCATCTGCCCAAAACATCTTAGGCAGCCCACTCTTTAGCCTCATGCATCTAGCTCGCTCATTCAGAGTTCTGTTCATTCGTTCTGCAACTCCATTCTGCTGGGGAGTTCCTCTCACAGTCTTCTCCATGCGAATCCCATTCTCAGCACAATATTCCTTGAACTCACGGAGTTCATATTCACCTCCATTGTCAGAACGAAGACACTTTACTTTCAGCCCCGTTTCATTCTCTACAAGGGCTTTCCACTTCCTGAAAGTATCAAATGCACCAGCTTTATTTTTTAGAAAGTAAATCCATACCTTCCGAGTGGAGTCATCGATGAAGGTCATGTAATACTCCGAACCACCAAGAGACTTCACAGGCGCTGGTCCCCATAAATAGCTATGTACCAACTCCAGCTTTTCTGCCTTTAATGTTCTGCCACCTCTCGAGAAACTGACCCTTCTCTGTTTCTCGAAAACACAGTCCTCACATATACCAACTTCAACAGATTTTAGCCCAGGAAGTCTCCCTTTCGAACACATTACCTTCATTCCTTTCTCGCTCATGTGACCCAGCCGACAGTGCCACAAATCAACATTAGTCGTAGCTCCCGCGAGATCAATGCAGTTCTTGGAGTTAATTGTAGTATACAATGCTGCCGAAAGTTACTGAGTATCCCTCTACATCGAGCTGCCCGATTGAAAGCAAATTTCTTTTCAATCCTGGAATGTGCCTCACACCATTCAGCTTTAATGTTGTTCCGTTTGGTGTGAATATCCGAACATCTCCTTTTCCCACGATCTTCAAGGGCTCATCATCAGCAAGGTAGACTTATCCGAATTCCCCAGACACATAATTCTCCATTATTTCAGCATCACTGCAAGAATGGAATGATGCTCCAGAATCCAACACCCACTGGTTTACTGACACTTAAGACCAACGCATCTTCAACATCATATGTGGTTGCGTTTGCTGTCTCCTTCTGTCCCTTCTCGTTCTGCCCCTTCTTGTTTTTCTTGGGTGCTGCACACTGGTTCCTGTAGTGACCAAACTCGTCACAATTCCAACACTGAATTGAGTCTTTGTCTTTCTTAGATTGACTCTTTCCTCTGGACTTTGATCTGCCATGACTTTTCCTACTCTTCGATCTGCCCCTATCCTCCGTATTCAGCGCTGACCTTGGAGTAGATCCAGACTCTTTCCTGCGAACCTCCTCACTGATCATCAGATCCCTCACTTCGTCAAGCTTCAGTTTATCTTTAGCAGATGAAGCGCTGACTGCCGTTACTATGGCGGCCCAACTATCTGGCAAAAAAGATAACAAAACTAAGGCAAGTACCTCATCACTGAATTCGATCTCGACTGAACACAACTGTCCAATGATCATATTGAACTCGTTCAGATGTTGCTGCACGGGTGTGCTCTCCGACATTCTGAGGTTGAACAACCGTCTGATCAGATGAACCTTATTCGCGGTTGTGGGCTTCTGATACATCTCCTCCAAGATCTTCAGCATCTCCCTTGCGGTCTTGGCTTTAGTCGTGTGGTAGGCTACATTCATGGACAGCGATAAGCATATCGCACTCATCGCCTTTCTGTTCAACAGATTCCACTCCTTCTGTTCCATATTTTCGGGTTTCACCTCCTCTTCTAAGGGCACGTACAGATCTTTACCATAGAGATAATCCTCGATCTGCATCTTCCAGAACCCGAAATTCGATCCATCAAACTGTTTGATTGAAATCTTCTGATCGTTCATCGTGGCTGCTCCCTTCGAACACACAGCTCTCGATACCAGTTGTTTGGAGTTTATACGTACGCACACGATAACGAAAAGAATAACACAAGATTTGTTTACCCAGTTCGTCTTGCGACTACGTCTGGGGGCGATGCCAAGCCAGGTTTTTCACTATATGATTTTCTGATAATAATTACAATAAGACGATATCAATATTTAAACAGCATTCGCCCTAACCCTAAGCCCATTAGGATCAACTGGGCCGAAGCAAAAAAAATGGGACCCCAAAAAATTCGGTCAAAGCTCCAGAAAAAAAAATGGGCCCCAAAAAACTCGTGATCCAGTCAATTTAGACTCTACACTCCAACAAATATTATGGTCAAAGCACTCTTCATGACCAAGGAGGTGTGGAATCTCCTAAATTCTGCAAGACTTACATCCAATGCCTCATAATTAGTGATAAACCATCATGTAGTTGTTTCTTGTATCGTTCAAAGCCAGCATGACTTTCTAAAACTGAAAATTGTTTGTGGCCAAGTAGTTGAACTATAAACAAGTTCAAGAAATGTGACTGGCAAAAATGAGAAGAGCTATAGCTATATTTAAGTGCTCACTAGACAGCTGTAGGGTTTAATTGAGCAGTTCTATATAATTTTAGGTCAGGATAATATCATTTTTTACCCCCAAAATTTACCTTAATCCAGTTTTGGTCCCGGAAGTACACTTGGTCCCACCATTAGTTGACCGTTCATTGACTGACGAAATCAACTATTTAGGGGTGCTAAATGTCAAATGTAGGAGTAAAAGTGTAATTCAAGGATCAAACTTGATAGCGAGTGAAAATGGGTAGAATAAATGTAGATTGTAGAGGAGATGTAAGTTTAGGGACCAACAACGATTTATCCCTTTTTAGGTCTACGAGGGGTATAATAACAGCCATCGAGACTATCATGTGAAGATCATAGATATCCCTAATCAAAACTATTTATTATCAGCTGAAGTACCGAAAATCAGATCAGCGGAAGCATAATCTAACCTCAAGTTAAAATATCAGCAATCTGATATGAGAGCAAAATTGGAACCCTCCTCCAACAAAATAATGGAAAATAAATCAACTACCTCCTCATAAATCTCCAAAACCTCCAAATTATACATGTAAATCAATGAACGTAAGTAAACCAAGACCCATTTGGCTTATTACTAGGCAATGTCTGAATAAGGGCAGTATGCCAGTATCATCTATTCATCTATATTCTGCATTGCCAGTATCTTAGCTGCCACCCAACTTAATTAGTCGATTTTTTCTCCTTAAACATAGCAAGCCTAAAGATGACCAATTCGAGTCAGCTTACATGATACTAAATATAAATACAAACAAAAATCAGCAGGACTTCAGAATGAAACCGTAGAGAAAAGTCAAAGATGAAGTTTGTAGACAGGGTAGGTCTTCTAGCTGCCACAAACTTTATCATTAACTTAAAAAAAAAAAAAAAGCTTTATCTTACTTTTCTCATCAGTAACTTTAAATATTGGAAATGGTTTTCATGTAAAAAGCAGCAACTCTACGTTGTTTACTGGGAATGGAAATTGAGAATCACTCCTTAAATATTTAGCTAATACTACAGTCATAGCTCAAATTTTGTACTCCAGTTTACGCCATGATTGGATGAAGTTTAATATGATATAGGACCTAAAAGAATGTATAAAATGAGCAGCACCAATTGAATTGGTTTTGACAAACCCCATTCATAGGATTAATACAATAAATAACATTCATAAAACATCAAACAAAACAGCAAATAAACATGATAAAGCCCTGGATATTAATATCACAACAGAAACACTGCTTTCATCAAGGAGTGAACTCGACTTGTTGAGAGTTGTTGATATTATCCATGATCGGAAAAGATTTCACAGTCAATTTAATAATTCAACTTTTTGTATGTTTAATTATAACCAGGTTAGGTTGCAACTTTTTTCCTGAACATAGACTTGTGGGAAGAGATGGGCCTCCAAATCAACATACAAAATACTGTTTCTCAAGGAAAATCTGTTAAAGAGGTTAAGTCTACTACTATATTTACGCACAAAAATTCCCCATCTATCTTTGTAGGTTTTTTTGCTTTGTGAATGCTCCTGATTAAATTCACATGCATCTTTCAATGGGAATCCATTATTTTTGTTTGATTTCGTTTTTGCTGTTGGTTTTGACCGAACAGAGTTGAAATAGCAATGAAGATGGATACTAAATTTTTTTGGGCTGAACATGGGATTAAAGGGAAGAAGATGGAGAAATGTGGGTTTTTGTGCTTTTCAAATTTTCGTGAGAGTAATTTCATCATTTAATGTTGAGTCCTAAACTATTATGTATTAGCCAAACAAAAGCAGACATTTATTGGTTAGTTATTTGGATATCAAGAAGATTTATACATCATACCCAAAATTAGGTGGGATAGTGTTGATTCGATTTTCTCAACACATGTCCAATTTCCAATCGATCGTACGTAATCATCCACATTTCATCTTATCTTGAAACTTTCTTATAGGCTGGATTTCAAGCATTACAACATTCATATGCCGTTCAGTTTCAAATCACCATTTCAAGATCAAGACTACTAATCTAACTAAGATTTTTAAGTGCAAAACAGGACACTGACAAGCCAATACCACAGGAGGATAAACATTAAAACTACTATTAGGGGCCCGTCTGTCAGATAAAAAATGCAGCTGCTATAAAATCCGTATAAAAATGAGATAGGTATTGATGAAAGATTACAAACAGTCAAATGGTAAATATTGTAGAATAGCTATGAAGAAAAGATAATTTAATGATTACCTAGGACAAACAGTTCCCAAACGCTCTAAGTGAGAAAATTATAACCCAACCCAGTAGTGTGATCCATATACAATATTTTAATACATCAAACAATACTATTAGACCTCATTTGGTTCGTTAGATAAGCTAAGATAAATTAAATTATCTTATCTAATTTGATGTTTGGTTTAATGGACAAAAGCCCAAGATTAATAAAAGCCCAAAACTAAAATTCAATTATCTTATGAATGGAAGATAATATTATCTTAGGAAAGGGGTATGATAATAATCCATTGTTTTTATCTTAACTAAAATAATCCCCTTATATTGAAAATGAGAACCATAATTCACTTTGTTTTTGTTTATGATATAGAGGCAAAATTGCCAATTGCATATGCTTTGATTATTAATCCTACAATCCAAACATTCAAAATGAAATTATCTTACACTACTAATTATCTTAATCCATCAATCCAAATATACTATTTAACTCCTAGATAATAATCTCTAGATTATAATCTTGTCTAATCTATCTTGAGTTATTTATCTTATCCATTGAACCAAATGAACCCTTAGACTTCAAATTTCTTTGTTTTTATTAATATAGTGGAGACTTACTAAATGACCTAGAATTCTTTTGACTAAGAACCAAAATATATCACACCTAGATAGGACTAATACAGGAATGAAAATGAATTATTACAAATCCACACAAATCACAAGGAGAAATAGAAAGTTATCATTATACCAATGTGTCAAAGATGTTAGGTTTCAATAAGGCATAATATTGCTCATAACTGATAACCCTAGGACTTAAGAAACTTCAACTGGACCCCAGTTAAGCTCATTCAGTTACATAATGTATTAGGGCTTTTAAGAGAAGTTACAAGGGCTAAACAGGAAATTCACCAACCCTAGAAGTTTAATGTACATTGGACAGTTCGACCAACTCCTGGTTCAGAATTTTCTTTATTTGCACCAGCATAACTTTTCATTAGCATTTAGCTGTGTCCTACTAAAAACACAGAGATTTTAATTATCAAGGGCATCAACCTAAAACCTGAAGTGTTTGCCGATTTTTCATCTCCTATTGATACTAGAAATCTGCATCAGAAAATGAAGAAAAGACATTCTGCCAGAATAACTAACCATGTAAATGATCCTCAAGAGATCCCAAGGGCATATACTCATAAACTAGCAGACGTTGATCCCCGTCAGCACAGTAGCCTATCAAGTTGACAAGATGTGGATGGTGTAAGAGGCTAAGCATGAGAACCTCCACCAAAAACTCTCGATTCCCTTGAAATCCATTTCGATCAAGCTGTTTAACTGCAACCACCTGTAAACAACACATATTAGTTAAAATTCTAAGATAAAAAGATGCACCACAGATAACAGTTCTTGGTGCTAGATTTCATAGAGCATGAAAGAATAAATTATTTCATATTGAAAATCAAGATAGATAACCTGTCCAGTGCTTTCTAGTCGACCTTTGTAAACACGTCCAAACCCACCTTCACCAAGCAAGCACTCTGGTCTGAAGTTCTTCGTTGCTGCAGCAAGCTCACGAAATGTGAATGTCTGTGCAGCAATATTTGGCTCTTTGAGAAATGCTGTTTCCTTCTTAGACTCATTACTATTCCGAGATCTCGATTTATCTGGGAAACATAAGAAAAACACATAAGAATATTATGCTAACAGGAAAGGACAATTTCTGACATTTTTAGTGAAATAGAGTTCTGAATACCAATACTCCTAATACAACTGCATAACTAGTTAATATTATTATCTTCAACTTAAAAGGTAAGTGGATTCATCTTTTTCACCTTGCATCCATATTCTATGCTACAGATTAAAAAAAAATAAAATTATACACCAGAATGTGATAGCTCTGTAGCGAACAAGTAAATATCTTTAGGGTTCAAACTAAAACTCTAAGGGTAACAGGAATAATCCTGTGTTTGGGGATTGACTATTTAGTCCCGTAAACAAAACACACCCTAATAGGTCATCAGCACAACTCATTCTACCTTCTTTCTGTACATGGATAAAACTCCATTCTAGGAAAGCACACTTGAGTTAAAACTGCCAAAAAATACACTAGCATTCACTTCTTCGATCAAATATAATTATTAACCCTCAACAAGCTAAACAAGAAACACATCTCTGGACCTCTATTAAAAGCAGATTTAGGCAAAACAACTGCGAAAACGCAAAAAATCAGAAAAATAAAAACCATAATGTGATATATTAGTAATGGTGCCATTATAAAAGGGCCACATATTAACAAAGTCTTTATCTAATGCTTCAAAACAACAATTTCTGACAAAAATTCAGTCAGATCACCAAAAACTAGAAAAGCCACAGATCAAGACAGAGAAATTCCTTCAAACATATCATCGGAGATAAGAATATACCAACCCTTCAACAAATAAAATTCAAGCACAAATATGAATCCCCCAAAATAATTAAATCAACAAAGCATAGCAATGCTGAGTAATGTTACCTGAACTCACTCTATTTACATTGCTGTTAGACTGAGCTGCTGAACCATCTTTAAAAGACTCTTTTTTCGAGACTTCTTTGACTCCATTGCTACTACTATTATTTACTTCCTTCTCCGATGATCCAAAACAGGGAAAACACCCCATATCAACTCACTTCAAAAAAACCCCTAAATTTTTTAATAAACCCCCCTCAAAATTGTCTCTCCAAATCTGTATCTATTTCCATATACATAAATTTTGACCATCAACATCGTCTTTTCAGCTCCCCACAACAACCTATCTCATAAAAATTCAACCTTTGAAGATTTTAGGGAGAGAATTCCGACCTTATGCAACTCAGAAAACATTCCAACAAAAGTTCAAGGTTAGAGATCAGCAAACAGCCCTTTTTAAGACAAAAGCAGATCAACAAATCGAAGAAAATCTCGATTGTTCAAGAGAAGAAAAGGTAAAGAAAAGTTGGGACAAAGAAAAATAAAATTATGCTATTAGTAATAAGATGGAGAAACTTCGGTGCTGCTATATGTGTGTGTGAATTGTGTGTGGAATTAAAGAAAAATGTGATAGCGGTGGAAGTCAAAAAAGGGAGGAGTTTTACTTTTTGAGTAAAATTTGAATTTTGCAAGAGCGAACCAAAATTAGGTGAATCGTTTTCTCTAGTAGAATAAATTAATTTTCTTGAAAATGTGGTAAATTTTTGGGGGAAGTAAATGGGGTTGACTCTTTTACCGGGGTTAAAAATGTAAATATATGGTGTGAATAAGTTGGAACATTTTTATGATTAATTTTTTGAAAGGTGGGACATGTGACATTCACATGCTTAACACGTGTTTGATTTAAGAAGAAAAATAAATAAATAATAAACAAAAAAAGTTGGAATGATTGTCTAGTGTTGGGTATATTTTTGGGATCTGTGGACCTGGAGTTTGGACCGTTAATCAAGACGATTGAGGATGGACACACAAAATCTATAATAAACAATAGGGAAAATTACGAAATAGTTCACAAAATTGATAAAAAATACAAATTAATTTTGTGTAGAAAAAAATTGTTATTGTGCAGAAAAAATTACACTTCTGTGCAGATATTGTAAACTAATTTGTAAACATAATCACTTTTTTGAACCAATATGTAAGTCACCCTAAACATAAGGCCTGTTTTCGATCTTTACAAAAATGTAGAAGCATTTTTTTTTAAATTGATAAGAGATAAAAAAAAATTTAAAAAAAATTGCTTCTCATTATATAATTGAGATCTAAAACAGGCATGCAACTTACATAATTAAATAATAATATTAATAATTCTTACAATATAATATTATTTTTATAAATAATATCTCTCGTTCATAAAATGATTCATATGAGGATGGGCATACAAAATAAATAAAAAGTAAAAGAATGAGTAAAAATTTTGAAGGATAATTTTATATCCTTTTGCTGTAAAGTTTTAAAAAAAAGAGTTAAATTGTGTGTGTATTTGCTAATATTATTAGATGTATTTAATGATATTACTAAATTTGTCAACCGAAATTATAATGTAAAACATTATGATATCAGTACATGTATCAAATGTTAAAAATTTCAAATGAGAATACATGCTCAAACTAATTTGTTTTAATGAAATTTATGGTTCAAAAGAGTTTATTTATGGAAAAAATCATATGATATATATATATATATAGACATTTTTCATTTGTTGTATTATCATGCCAAACTGACGGTCTAGTAATATTTTTAAAAGAAAAAAGTTCTAAATATGAAAATTCATCTTGTTACAAAACTCTCTTTATTTGTACCTTTTTGTGAAATTTATTTCTTTTACATTGGGGTTCTACATTGCCTTAATTTAGCATTTAGTGTGGCTAAATACACCACAAATTTTTAACATACTCTACAAAATCTTAAACTAAAATATCTATTTTATAAATAACAAGTCATCATTTTCTTCCTCTCATCATCTTTTTCTTTTCTCTAAAAAAAATCCTAGAAAATTAAACTCAACCCTCTATTTTAACCCAAAAAAAAAAACAAACTAATGGTTGCATTATTTCCAAATAGTGATAAATAATCAAATTGTATGACCATTATTTTCAATATAATTACTAAATATACAGGCAGCACAAGTTAATCAGGTTAATTTGTATAATCAACTAGTTATTCCATGTTTTTTTTATCAATTCACTAATTTATTTGGGGTCACTTACATATTGATTCAAAAAATTTACTATATTTATAAATTAGTTCAAAAATTTTGCACGGTAATATGTTTTTTAATTTTTCTTTTGCACGGAAGAGTTTTTTTTTTTTACACGGGACCAATATGTAATTTTTGTCAATTTATTGAAATATTTTGTACTTTTCCCATTTATTTAATACTTTTGTATGGCATAATTGATCGGAAGAAGTAAATTTTACATAAGTCAGTGTGGGCCTTTGACTTTAAATTGTCATTCAATATTGATGAACAAAATTTTCAAAATTATGGTCAAGTCAATTAGTACAAAAATTTAATCATGTTCACATTAAGAGTGAATTTATATAAAACTAGTTCGTGATAAATATTTATCATGAAATTGTTTTTAAAAATTAAATATTTAATTAAAAATATCAAAATTTTATTAGAAATATAAAAAATTAGGTAAAAAGAATAATTTAAATATAATACCATTGACTCTATTTCTGATACTAATATGAATAATATTTTTGATACTTTAATTAAATATTTAATATTTTAAAATAATTTCAAAATAAATTTACAGCGACAAGTTTCGTATAAACCTTTTCCTTAAATATTTCATCCTGTCATACCCTTTTTAGTTTAAATTAGTATTTGGGCCGTTAGTTAAAGAGGTTAGATAGTCGGCCCAGGTTAGTCGCACTAAATTTTTAATTTGTACACCCATCAGATGAATCCACTCACAATGAAGTCTCATTTTAATTTCTTTTGAGAAAATCCTAAATTTTCAACCATCCTCCTTCCCACTCACACCCCTCTATATATATATATTTGTGGGCAAGGTATAGTGCTAAACTTATTCATGCATAAATTTAAAAAATAAAAGTTTTTTACTAAAAAAATATGAGAATTAGTTATTTTATAAAGAGTGAAATTATATATGTACTGTTTTACAAAAATGTAATGCAAAATAATTTCAACATAAAATATTTCACACTTCACATATTCATTTTCGGCCTCATTTGGTTCGTTAGATAAGTTAAGTAAATTAAATTATCTTATCTAATTTGATGTTTGGTTTGATGAACAAAAACCCAAGATTAATAAAAAACCCAAAACTAAAATTCAAAATCTCCATATACTCATTTCTCCAAGTAAACCTTATATCTCCCTCCTATTCGTTCCCAAAGAAAATCGTACCCGGGTCACTCACTCAAGTGAAGAGTCCAGTGGCCAGGTGAGTTAACAACTCACATATGAAAATAAATCTGCATTAAATTAGTATATATATACACGTATACACACATATATGCACATGCATGTTTTGGCGTATAATCAAGTGACTGAGTAACTTTACCATTTAGTTTTCGATAATTGAAAGTGACTAAGTGATTACTTTCAAGTATTGATAGATACACACACATCACATTTCACACATAAAAGAAGTTCATGTACATAGTTTTAAATAGAATACAATGCGAGTTAAAAGAGCTCACATCAAACTTAAGGCTACAGCTACATAATATCTAACTATTATACGGGTACATCTGAAATATTCAAAAGTTGATATCCTGATTAAATTGAAGATTGAAATTTATCGCAAGATCATCAGACTACTTATCATGAAAGCAAAGGTTCGTCAAGGACTGGTTAACCTATGAAGCTGTTTTTGTTTTCAATGCAGGAATCCAAGCTCTCAGGGAAAGAAGCTCTTTTCATAGATCACCTGTTCAAAACCCGGAGAGGAGCAACACAGCTCGTCAACTTCATTTCAGTTAATCAGCAATCTAAAAGACACCAATAAAAGCTGAGTTTTTTGGCGTATTTGGTGAAAGCTGAATGCCTTTGTAACTTGAGTTTTGCCACCCTTCAAAAACCTTTTGTGAGGGCAAAAACTCGCCCAGCCAAAGGAGGTGGCAACGCAGAAATGGCAGTTTCAATGACCTGATTAATGATGCACAAAAGTTAGCAGACTAGGATTCATAATATAGAACAATATGTTGCTAAAGTTAAATTTATTCTATCTTAGCATGTATGTTATAGCTTCTTGGTGAAGACATCTCTGGAACTTTAAACCAATCAAATTATACAACATAGTGTAGCAATCTCTTTAAATGATTCAGAGATATGGAATGTAGATGGGGCTTGAGCCCCCTGTTACAAGGAATCCCCATGATGTAGCGATTTCCATGATGTAAAAGCTCACAAAGATGCCGTGTGGGAGGAGCAAGTAACTTACATCTAATTGATAGCGAGCTGAAAAGTGAATTAGAAGAATTGCTTTGTTCTGAAACCTATCTGCATGTTTTATAATCTGGTCTTGCAATAAAAACATAAATGAAACACAATCAGCATCTGTTGAGTAGCAGAATACAAAGAAAGGAAAACAGAAGGTGATAAGGTCATTAACCTCAGACAAATGAGTGTGTCCGTACTCTCTTGCATCCTCCACTAGGCTCGAATCTTCAACAAAGGTGCTCTAGTTTAGGAATTTAAATGTATGAGCAAGTACAGCTTAAAATAGCAGAATACCCTTTTTCACTATGACAAGCTCGAGATATGTCACGACTGGAAAAGTAATATAGAACTAAATTATCAAGTAACAAGTTAATAATTTACATGTGTTTCTAAACTTTTGTGATTATATAAGCATCTATCGACATGCTATTGTACATCAAAAACCAATAACCCGAATATTTTTGTATAATGTCTTAAGAGCACCTAAAATCCTGAAGTATCATCTAATACATGTCTTCCCTAGTTTCATTCTTCTCATAAGGTACATTTTGCTGTTCAATTAGCAACTTTGTGGAAAACCAATGACCTGGAATGATTAAGAGCATTATTTACAATATAGTCACGCACTCACGCCTAAAGAAAGCCATCATGAACTTTTTCAAGATATGCAATATGTAAAACTAGAAAATATTTATCACAAAACTAGAATCTAAGGGAAACAAAATGAGTCACTTGAAATCAGATTCACAACTACGTTAGTAATGAGAATGTAGATATGATTTACTTTGGGTTCTTAATACTCATATGAAGCACTTGGCAGATATAGTTAAGAGTTACCAATCAATACCTCCATAATTAGAATTTTTGCCTTCAAAACATCAGCATTGTCTGCATCTATAATGAAGTCTGACATAGTGTCTCCTGTGAACGCAATTTCAGGTGATGTATATGTGTCTGTAATCTGCGAAAAAATTAAATTTCCAAAATAAAATGCTAATAAGAAACTAGTGGAACAAGAAACTCAACCAAAAGAAATTTCACAAGTAGTTATTACTAATCCTGTCAAAAAACAAAGGTATCTACTCCCACTTTCCCAAGAAAGCTTTCGCACTTCCCCTTTCGATCTGCCCTAAAAACAGTTTTCACGTCCTTAAAGAGAAAAACCATCCATAAACTTCACTCTCGTATTATCCCCAAATTTACACGAAATGTCATTACTTTTGAGCTCACACACAATTCAACCAATTTCTTTACTATACATTTAAAAGCTTACAAAATACTCCTCAAAACCCCAATCATTTCTCACTTTTCTTATTTTGTGTACCTTTTTCAGTGAAAGAATTTATGGGACGGATGAAGTATTTATTAGGCAAGTCTACACCAATTAAATTGCTTCAAAGACTTTTGGAAGGTAAAAGAGTTCTCTTGCAATGTGTTAATGCCCAGAAAATGTTTAAGACATATCAGTTAAAGAAAACCTACCATAAGAAGAAAATACAAAAAACTCTTCCTTAATAAAGTAACTACAAAGAAAATACCAAATGAAATAAGTATCAATCTGAAATAAATCAAGCATAGAGCATCATCTCCCTAAAAGAAAATTGCATATATGAAACAAATTCTTTTGATAGTAAAACATTGATCAAGTGGTGCCATACACCTAGAAAGGCAAAGGGAAATTGCCTCTCAAAACAAAAGGGCTACCACTCTCTTAGGCCTAAACATAGAGGTCGACAACTAGCCCTTTTCCTTTCACAACTTCATAAATTAAACTGCAAGAACTATGAAAACACACCTCGACACCTGATAGCTTCAGGTTCTTTATCTCACCTCCAGGAAGGCCAACATATTCCGGCTTAAGCTTCTGTCTCACAGAATAAACTATATATCCCTATAATGAACCAAAGTAAATCCTTTAATCCAAAGTTTGCTTCAATAAAGTAGAATTTAAAGCATCTATAAGTCTTGATAATGACCTGGCTTGGAATGACGTGATAAGTTTTAAATGCTCTCACTTTAAGGTCTCTTCTTAAATCAATCTCTTCACCTAAAAATTACACAGCTAAGTCAGAGGCCTGCAGCAAAGGAGCTTACAATCGTGAAGAAACAACACAGGTGTTCTTTATTACCCACATCAAGACCAACAAGAGTATGCTTAAGCTCGGATTGATCCATTGCCCTGTGTGCATCAAAAATCTTTTCCACATTTTCTTTGATGACTTTTGGCACAAAAATAGTCGGGGGTGCCATTCGGTATAAGCCACGCGTAGCAACATACATGGGTAATCCTCCCTAAAAAAACATTTGATCATATTTCTATGCAGGACTAGATTTATATATTACAATAGACTAAAAATTTTTGAGTGGACATAAACTGATACAATGTTGTGAAACAATTTTATACACAAGCACAACAGATAGATTATACACATGAAGAGAGAAGGAAATGGAGGACTTAAAACTACTAGGACATAAATCAGAACGGAATCAAACACAATCATCGCATAACCAAGTGTATATGTGCAAATTGATTGCAAATACTGCAAATATAATAGGTATAGCATCTACAAGAACCATACAGATTTGTAATTGCAGTATAGCTATCAAAAAGAAAAAGAGTTGAACATAATTGCAATAATGCAACAATGGAGAGGACGTGTGAAATTACAATATGGTCCATGTGGCCATGGGAGATGAAGAGGAACTGCTGGGAGACGGCGCGTTGAGGGCACTTGCCGATATCGAAAGCCAAGTTGAGAGTGGGCACAATCACGCAAGTCTCATGCCCTGCAATTGACAACCCATCGATTGAGTAGCCTTCTATCCGCAACTCTTCCTCCACCGCTTTCTTTTTCCTCCTTTTCTGTTTCTCAGCTTTCAAATTCAGCAACTGAGGAGCATCGTCATTGCTCGATGCCATTGAAAATCCTTTATTGCGAATTAAGAAAGCTTTTCTATAGATTTTTCTGAAAAAATGGGTCTTCTGTGCAGCAAAAACAGAGAGGGGCGGAGTAGCGGTTCAGTGTTTGAAAGATATATAGCGATAATTGCAAATCTGCCCCTAAATTTTGCATGAAATGTTATTACAAGGATTCTTCCAAAACTCTTGTATCTTCTACTAATGATGGTGCACCTCAATTCTTGAGGTGGTCACCCAAATTTTAATGTTAATTTGTGTGACAATACCAAAATAAAAGTATATAACATTTTAGGCTATAAAATATTCAAAATATACACAAATCGGATTACATTAGTTGCATCCAGTGTCCCTATGCAATGTCTATGTAGTAAGTCTTTAGGATCTAGAATTTCATTCCATCAAATGGTGTTATGCAAATGAGGTCAAATGATTCCCGTGAATTGCTGATTTCAGCTTCTGCTATGCCTGTTCTCTTACACATTTCAAAAACGAAAATTTAATTCTCTTGGCACGTATGTGGTACAGATGTTGAAAAAGTATTTCAAGCTCTTAGAAAAGCAGAAAAAATATCAGTTGTGCATCTACTCAAACACAAAGTAAAGCTTATAAGATAACACTCCAAACAAACACCTTTAGCGAACAAACCAATTCGGTGGTGTACAGTTATAAAACCCCTCAAAATTATGAGAAAAAGAATATCCTGTTGAAGAGGAGCTCGTTATGGACTGCCCATATGATCTCATTTACATATCTACATATTATCAGCACATTGAGAGTGTGTTCAGCTAGTAAAATAGGGATGACAAGAAAATAAGAAAATGAGTATTATCATTAGTCATTGCTGCAATCACCATTAAGCTGTCATGAAGATTGGATTTTTTTTTACCAAATTCAAATCATAACCCTCTACTTTAAGCATACACATACATTCACTTAGTTGAGATTCAGAACATATAAAAATTGGAAAGTCCATATTTTAAAAGGGTAATAAGGAAGGAAGATCAGTATCACCTATGTTGAAGATTCGAACCTAGTGGAGGGTGTAAAAGAGTACAGACACACTCATTTGCTGCAAGTCTCTGATTTATCTGCGGATTTTTTTTAGGTGAAAAGATTGATTTAAGAAGAGACCTTAAAGTGAGAGCATTTAAAACTTATCATCACTTCATTTCAAGCCAGACCATTATCAAGACTTTATTGATGCTTTAACTTCTAATGAATAAATTCATGTCGTCACTATGTGAGTTACTCAGATAGGGGTGGTGAAAAAGGGGAGTGGATCCCCTCCTGTTGGGTTTTCCTCAATTTACCCAATTTCGTGAAATCCGGTCATTTAATTACCTTCATTGGCTGAAAATGTGCCACATCTTTGCTAATACTTATCAAACAAACTATGCAAAAGTAAAGGAACAAATTCGTTTTCGCATCATCAACTCTTTCCATCCAGTAAAATAGCTATAGAAAAAATACCTAATACTGAACACCTAATAATCCAGTAACCCAAATTGAAGAAAACTGAGAATAACTTATAATTTGTACCTGAAGGGGAGGGCAGTTGACGACGATTAAAACCCTACCAGGATTTTAGGCGAGAATCGACCATCTGCATACACCTTCCCTCCCTATTCTGCACTGCCCTTTGAATTCACCGAGACCTTGGTCGGTCGGTAAAAGAATAGAAAGGAAGATAGTGGATGAATATGTAACAACGTAGAAGAAATTGAAAGAAGAGGGAGAGAGATGAGAGAGAAGAAGAGCGAGCGAGCGAGAGAGAGAAGAAGAAAAAAAGGGAAGCGCAAGATGAAGATGAGACTAGGGTTGCAAACGAATCAAATAATTTTGATTCGATTCGGTATTCATATTCGAATTTTGATATTCGTATTCGAAATTTTATGATTCGAATTCGATTACAAATATTCGATTCGATTCGATTATTATTCAAATACGAATACAAAATAATGATATTCGATTCGATATTCGTAAATATTCGATTAAATATTTTTTTATAAATATTATAATGATAATAGACTTAATAGTTAGTATAATTATTGCTATTATTATTATTGTTATTATTATTATTTTAAGATTATAGACCATTAGAAATTTATGGCTACTATAATTACTATTATTTTAAGGATGTAAGCTCATTAGATAATAATCTAGATATCATATGCACCTATATTTCAAACTCTTACCCGATGGTTGTAAATGAATCAAATACTTTTGATTCGATTAGGTATTCGTATTCGAATTATGATATTCGTATTCGAATTTTTATGATTCGAATTCGATTCGAATTTTTATGATTCGAATTCGATTCGATTCGATTATTATTCAAATACAAATACAAAACTATGATATTCGATTCGATTCGATTCGTTTGCAACCCTAGATGAGACCCGTTTTTCAGACATCTAAACAGATATTGGGTTCTGGGTATTTTCAGTATAAGGCCCAAAACTATAAATCAAACACAATAATTGCGCTTCTTATTCAGGGATGCCTACGCAAAGTTTTAATTTTTAATTTGATCATATATTTTTTAAATTATAAATAAATTTAATTTATTCACATATATTTAATCTCCAGTTATTTTAAGTCGTTACATTAAATTGTGCATTAAATATAATTTATTATGAAAAAAAGTTAATTTTTGGAAATGAATATTGAAAATTTTCTTTTAATTTGTGCATTGAAAAAAGTTTATGTGAATTTGATTTATTTAAATGTCATTGTGATGTATAGATACTAATGCCGTAATGCACATCAAAATTATTGTTATGCATATATATCATTATTTAAAAATTAAATATTTTTAGACAAATATTATAGATAATAACAATAATATAAATAATATTTTAAAAAATAGATTTTAGGTGGATTTCATGAAAACTACTCTTCAATTATAGGACCACTATAAAGTGATAAAAATTAAACAATGATTAAACTAAATACTTATATGCACTCACTGGTGTTTATATATAGTGCATACATGCACTTAAATATAATATTAAGTGTAATAATATACTATAAACTAACAAATATGTCCCTCATGACTTGAGAAATTAAATTGATGCACCCATCATTTTTTTTCATCAATTTTCTAACATTATTGCTGCAAAGAAGATGATGAAGGTGGATGATGGCGGCGTGTGAGTCCTCGCCTCTACCGTCCCTCTCGTCGTTGTGCACAAGGTTCCGACGTCTTCGTGAGTTGGAGAGAGAGAGAATCCCCAATGTGTGGGAAGAAGAGAATGAGGAGGATTATGGTGGTGTACGTTACGATGGCCGCGGAGGAGACGACGAGGTGGTAGAGTGGAGCTGGGTGCACGCATTTTACAAACAATGAGGGAAAGTTTTTTGGATTTTATTTTTGTATGTATACTCAACACTTGATGAGTGTATTCAACTAATGTGTACTTAGAAAAATACACTTTGGTGCATATAACTTAGGCCATACAAAAATAAACATGCATGCCCAGACCTATTAATCATTTTAACAACTAACCAATGATCATATTACACAAATTCTTTTAGACTATATATGCAGCTGGCTAGGAAGATGAATTTAAGAGCTACAATAATATAATATATATTATTTTTTGTATAAAAATATAAGATAAGTAATTTATTATGATAAATTATATTAAAATAATATTAATTTATTTGATAAGACTATATAATACACGAAATTACAATTTTATCTTCTTCCCTACCATTACTAATTTGCACAACTATTTCTGGAGAATCCAACAACATTTCAACAATTTGCAGAACCAAATGATAAAGTTAATTGGGTTAATTAATTTATAAAACCAAAATGGCAAGATAATTAATTATTTGTGAAATCAATTTCGATATTTTATTCCAAAAATTCAATTAAATTTTGACGAAAAAGAATCAATTGAACCGTCATTCCAAAAATTCATTCAACGCCGTCACCTTGGATTCAAGATAATCACTTATATATATATTTTTATGAATTAAGAGCCCTAGTAATGTCAACGGGGAGGAACGGGACGAGTTTTATTAGTTTTTTATTAAATTATTAATTTTTAATAATCTCCATTATAAATATAATTAAAAAAAACTTAATCACATATTGATATAAAAGTAATGCATTATTTTTAAATAAATACAAATTTTTTACATAATAGTATAAACATAAGTTAAATAATAGAGTTTTTTTTGCATATTGTAACAATTTGAAAATAGTACATTATTTTTGTATCAATCTGTGATTGACTCATAAATAAAAAAATATAAAATACATTAATATTTCTTAAAAAATAGTTAAAATCCACAATATAAATTTGAAGCATATTTAAAATACATATTTAAAGTATGTTTAAAAATTTGAATTTAAAATTTAAAATCTAAAAAATATATTTATGTATTATATATTTATATGTATATCAAATTAAGCAGGACCCGCGGGGCGGGATACAATTCCCATTCCTGTCCATGGGGCAAAAAAAATTCTCATTTCCGTTTTCTTCGGGAATTCCTCACCCCATTCAGGACAAATCCCCACGAGAACCGAAATTTTTCGCCCTACTGTCAAGCCTAAGCCCACCCGAATAATATAAATCAGTAGCTCACTTGCAATAAATCTCACTTTGGATCCAAATGAAAAATCATCTCATCGATAGTATGTATGTGGCTGTTGCTTCTTGGTCCCATTTTTAAGCAGTATTGTAAATGAATCAAATATTTTTTGTTCGATTCGATGATTGTATTCAAATTTTGATATTTATTATATTCGTTTCGATTCGATTCATTTACAATCCTACTTTCAGGCAATGACATTTTTTTAAATCATTTAATATTTTTTGTTTATTCATTATTTTGTTATCATTTTATATTTTGCTTTCTTTTCTTCTGTCTTTTGTTTTTACGAATGTGTTGTGTATGAAGTCGAAGAAGGAACCGACCATGTTATTTTTTACTTGTTATATTTTTTTATTTATTAATTTAATTAGCAATTTAGTTAGTATAGTAATTATTTAATAGTAGATTTATATGTAAATTGTTCATGACTTAATTTTTTTAATTTCATGAATCACTTTTTAGATGTTTTGATACTTTTGACCATGTCTTTGATTATTATTCTAGTATTTGATAATTTAAAAGATTTTCTTAAAACTTGATATTTTAAATAAAAAATATTATAATATTATATTTTTTATTAAATAATATGAATAGCTTAAAAATAACTATTAGTTGATAACTATTAATAATATTACCTTAATTTTTATACTCCTGCTGAGATTCTTAATAATTTTGACCAAATATTTGATAATATATTTAAAATAAAATGTAGATGTAAGTTCATTATAAACAATTTTCATACAAAATTTGATCGTAGTTTAATTATAGGTAAAATTTTGTATGAAAATGGTTCATTAAAAATTTATCATGAATCAGTTTTAAAGTATCAAACATTTGATCAGGTGTATAAAAAATCTCATCTTAAATATAAAAAATTTGGATCAAAGATATTATGCTATAATTGTTATAAATTTTATTGACTCTAACTTTTGATACTCTTAATGAATATTTTGATACACTTGATCAAATATTTGATACTTTAAAATAGTTTAATGATAACCTTATCATGTACCATTTTCATACAAAACCTACTCATTATATTAAGTGTTGTGGCACGATTAAATTAAGTTTAATTAAACGAGCACTTTCAGCAATAAAATATGTGACAATAGTACTATTAGTCAAGCATATCTAGAATCTTCCAAATTAAGTTAGAAGATATTTATGGGATTCATTTAGAATTTAAACTTTTAAAATTATATCTGTATCATGTATATATTCTGATTATTCTCACTTGTAAAATCAATGAAATACAATTCATATTTTCTATATGGTATCAGGAGGGTTTCGATCTTAAATCCCTAGTTACTCTTTTTTCTTTCTGCTATCATCTTCATCATGTCGGCTAACTCTTATACCTCATCTGTGCCCCTTTCCCCATCGCCTACACCATTCATTGTTCCTATTTCTTCCCGTTATGATCTCCTGATCAAACTCAATCACAAGAATTATCCTTGTTGGCGTGCTCATCTCATGGCTCTTCTTAAGGGCCATAACTTGTGAGGTTTCATTGACAGCACCCGATCATGCACATTGCGCCAATCTGATGGCTCCAACACATAAAAAATCACCACCTGGATTCAACAGGATCAGTTATTATTGGTTGATATTTTCGGGTCTCTTGCACCTGATGTATTTCCGCTTGTCTCATCTGCATTTACTTCTGCGGAGGCTTGGGCTATTCTGTCTCGCTTGATATTATGGTGCATTTGACCCGTACATTTGATATTATGGTGCATCTGACTGTACATTTGGTATTATGGTGCATCTGGTTGTACATTTGGCTACTGAAGTTAAGCTTGCTGGTCCAGTTTGCTATCGTTGGATGTATCAAATTTAAAGATAATTATTAATTTTTCTTTGTTCTGTTTATATCCATTGAAATTTTGTTCAAAAAAAATTATAATGTTTAAATTTTGTCTTTGTATAGGTATTTAAGCACATTGAAATCGTACGTGCAGAATAGAAGTAAACCTGAAGGGTCAATAGCTAAAGGATATTTAGCGGAAGAGTGTTTGTCTTTTTTGCTCCTTATATCTAGCAAATTATGTGGAATCAAAGTTCAATCAAACATCAAGAAATGAGGACATAAATATAGAGATGAGTACCACATCTCAGTTGGATGTATTTACAATGCTAGGTCATCCACTTGGAAAAGAAACCCGGCCCCTACAAGGTTTGATGTTGAAACATTGAAGAAACCACACCAATATGTGTTGTTTAATTGTGAGGATCTCAAACCCTACATTGAGTAAGTTATTTTATTTGGTTCATTGAATTACATAATTTTTTCTGAATTTCAAAAAACTAATTGTTTTAACTTTCTTAAGGCAACGTCTTTCCATTGTAGAACAAACACATACAAATGCAACACACCATCAAATTGAACATATTCATAGTGAAAGTTTTGCTGATTGGTTTGCCATATATGTAAGTTATATTTTGTAATGATAGTAAGTTTAATTATCTAATGTCTTAAAATGATTTTAACTATTTGAAGTTTACGTTTCTAATAGGTTGAAGGGTTGCAAATTCCTGAGGAAAATCTAAAATCAAAAGACCTGAAATATCTTTCTCGTCGCCTGAATTTCATTGGATTGAAATATGAAAATTTTGTGGTGAATGACTTTAGATTTCACACAAGAGATTTGAAGAGTAGTAAGAATTTACAAAATAGTGGGGTAAGTGTCAAGGCTACAACATCAAGCTTTTCAAGCACAAGGGATCAAAATCATATCTTAAGCGATTTATATTATTATGACGTTCTAAAATATCATTGAGCTAGATTATGATGGCGGCCGTAGAATAGTATTGTTTGAATGTGATTGGATTTTTAAAGTTAAACGGTTGAAGCAAGATGACAAAGGGTTTACATTGGCTAATTTTTCAAATGTAAGACCCCATAATGAACCATTCATTTTAGCATCCAAAGCTCAACAAGTATTTTATGTACAAGATTCAATTCAACCAGAATGGAATGTAGTTGTTACTACTGTTGCAAGAGTCAAGTACAACTTGGAACCCTTTGTGGACACTGAAACTTACTTGCAGAATGATATTTGCAATCCTCAAGAGAATAATGATAGTGATGATTTCAACTGGGTTAGTGATGATGTTGAGGGAATTGAAATTGATACTAATTTGCGAAGGAAGATCAGCTAGAGGAGAATACATAGGTACACCTACATATTAACAATTATCTTATATTTGTTTGTGTCTATTTATAGCATATATTTCTTGAACTCTTGTCCAATAATATAATCTTGTGATTTATTTACATGTATTAACTTGGTTCACTAATATCAAGAATGTTCCAAATTGTCAAGTTCCTTGAGTATTGTACATGATTTACGATTAGAATCAAATCTCTATATTAGACTTCGTCTGATCTGTATATGGAGTATATTTGTTGTTTAATTTGTGATTTATTGGTATGCGGTTTATTGATTTCTAATTGATGTCGTTGTTTGTGTATACTTGTGTATGTGCATCAATTCCCTTTTAACTTAATTAATATATACCAGATATTATAGGGATTGTCCACAAAGGAAAAAAAAATCAATAATTTAAGGCGGTGGAATATTAATTTCTTAATTAATTAAGTATGTAGGTTTTACTTCTTGGGATTCCTTACACTATTGCTTGGGAAAAGAGGAGCAGTAGGAGAGAAACTTCATTTCAAATCCAATACCCCAAATAAGCAATACCACCGAAAATTTTTAACACCAGCTCCATTTTTTTTGGTTTTGTTTTCAAATTAGCCCATATATAAACAATCAATTAGCTATCGTAAAGAAAATCGGTGGGAGGCAACCCGCCAAGAAGGGAAGAGAAAATCATGGATCGTGGGCTACAACTTCTCCCACGATTAATCGATGTTTTGCAATTTCATAAGTATAGGGATTCATCTATTTTTGCCCTTTTTACATATCGAAGGTAAATAACAAATTTTTATTTTCTTCAAAGCATTAAGTTCTAGTTGTTTAAAGCTCTCAGTTTATTACTCTTCCTATAATTATTCAGACATTTAAAATTATAGGTTGAATAGTTCAATTTTGAGGAATGTTACGCTAAAATTGGCTTCTTTGAAGTAAATAATATTTTCATTAGGGACAAGTTTTGGATTTACAGACTGTAAAATCACTAATAGTTGATGATGTGTTTTTTTCTTATGTTTCAATGTTGCTTATTTAGTTCATCAAAAACTCACACTTATATAGATTTTTATAAATTTCAATAGCTGGTGATATGTGTGTTACTAGTTGCAATAGTACTTGTTTAGTTGATTCTCTATTGATTTGAATCTAAATCATAAGGATTTAGGATCATATAATGAAAATATACTTATTCATCAATTACTAATTATTTTTTTACCTGCTGATATGAAGTTCCACTGATCCCCTGTTGGTATCTCTCTTTTGAATATGTAGCAGTGATATATCTTTGTATTTTACATTATTCAAATCACTAACAAATTTATTTCAACTTTCAAATAAGTGAATAACAAAGTCTTATTGTTGTAGGTGAGTATATATATCATAATCTTGTTATAATTTTTTTGCATTTACTTCTTCGTGGATCCACTCATCTTTCTGTCATTATAGTTTATATTGTGACTATTGTTTAACCTAATTCCTTCTCCATATCCTAGTGCCTATGATACAATTTATTTGTTTTATACAAGTAATTTTTTTCATACAATATGCATGTATGGAAAATAGAAGTCATAAGCGTACATCGAAACACTTTAATCTTCAAGATGAATCAATTGTATAACCACCTAAAACATTAACCACTACAGATCATCCTCAAAATGTTTGGGGTCAATTTGAATTCTCAAATTGTTTGGACGCAAGTATGAATATACTATCTATACAAAGGGAGTATAAATCATAATACGTTAGTAATCACAATTTAGTTATCATTTCTTGCTCATTATTGTTCTGTGACTTGCAACATTGATATAAGGAATTCAAGAGCATCAAAAATTTCAACAGGCAATTTTTGGTAAAGAAAAAAAGCTCAATTGTTGTCGCACATAGAACTAGAACGCAAATTTATAATGGATGCCCAAGTAAACAACAAGCCTCATCAAAAGTTCATGAAAATGCCACTAGTTGGGCACACTATATGAGCAGTCAACCTTATGATATACTGGGGGAGGAGACAATAATTGAGGACGATCTAACAAACGTAAGCTATGAGAAGAGCGGACGAATTATGGCTAGATTATGGGAGAATGCAGAAGTGATGATGAGTTCACAAATGAAAGCTACGAAATGACCAACCAACCTAACAATGGTGGTAGGGAGGAATCAACATTCGGGGATGAAATCATAGATGCAAACTATGATAAAGAAAATGAGCACGATAATTTTTCAACTACATTATATAACTTTATTTAGAAGCCTTTATTATGAAATTTATTTTTGGTGCTAATAGGTGATGAAACCAATAAATTTATGAAAAAATTTCATCGAAGTCCAACGTATATGGAAAGTGTTTGGGGTCGTCCTTTGCACCTACATCGATATCATGTCGAACATAATGACTACGGTCAGCCAGTAGATAAGAAGAGTAGCATGTTTTGCCATGTCTTAGGTACTATTGCTATAAATGGTAAATATTACCCTATTGATGTGGTTAATTGGCGTGCATTGTCAAAGGAGAAAAAAATAACATGCTAGAGGTTGTTAAGGTACGTAATTGTTCTTTTACTAATGGATGTATCAGTATGATGTTCTTGTCTACAACAAATTTATCTATTTGTTGGTATTCTTTTTCTTGGTATTGTTGGATTTCTTTTTGAAAACTTTGTGTTTCAGTTTTACACGTCGAAACAATAGTGCTTCATGCTACGTTCTTTTATCTGGGGCTGATATATTCTCCTTGTTGCTCTGAATTTGAAGTTTAAATTCAATTTCCAAATGATGGGTTGTTGCTTTTCTTTTCAGATTTTCTACAAGCTCTGCCTCCCCCCAACTTTACTCAAATTAGTGTATATTTCTTCATGGTTTGCTGCATTTTTTCCCTAGTTTGTATATGTATTTATATTTTAGTTTTTATTTAGTGTAAAATTGAACATGTGATGCAGTTACAATTTCATGTTCCTATTACTGTTGAGAAATGGATTTTATCGTCAATTGGGGATAAATTGAGAAATTGGAAACATTGTTTGAAATAAGAATACTGAAAAGATGACGTCCATATGGGTCGAGCAGAAGATGGATAAAAGGGTAAATCTTGAACAATGGATCAAACTTCTTATGTGTTGGAGCTCAGATGAAACAAAGGTTTGTTGAGATTTTTTAAGGTAATAATATTTTAGAACTTGCTTCCATTAATTTTTTTCTTCAACTGATTTCAGGAAGTAAGCAAAAGGAACAATAAAGCTAGAGCTAAAAAAACCATGAAACAGATAACAAGGAAGATATCATTTGCTCAAATTCGGCATAAATTGGTAATGTAATTACTGCTTTTTATTTCAATATTACTAGTATATCAGACTATATATTTAACTAAAGAATTTCTATTTTCAGGCAACCAAATTAGGACGACCCTCAAACCGATATGAACTATTCGGTGAGTGTTTTGTTAAGCCGAATAACAAGTCAAGTAACTCGAATGAGAAATCAAATGACGAAGCTTCAAGAAGATACGTAAGTTTGTATGACAAAAAATATATTTGCTAATTTATTAGTGAAATATATACCAACCTTCAATCATTTAAATGAATAGTTGGAACTGCAAGAACTCAGCAACCTACTTGAAAAAGATTTTGAAGATCACATCGGACCAAATGATGTGTTTATCCAAACTATGGGGCCAAATAGACCTGGTCATGTGAGGATGATAGGAAAGGGCATCTGCCAATCAGATGCATGGGGGAACTCGCTAGGAATACATCCAACCGCATCTTGAAGGAGCAACAATAACGAATTACGCAGTTGGAAAATATGTTTTGCTACAACGAAGATGTGGCGATTCACAAGTATCCCCTAGACAACATGGATTGCCACTTAACTCTCTATCAAATTGTGTTTCAACACATCTACCTGAGGTCCTATTTTTTTTTTTTTTTTTTTGTTACCAGTTATATCATATCTTAGTGGTCATATACGTTAAATCTTCTAGAATTAAATACATGTATGAGAATACTAATTTTAATTTATTTTTCCTAAAGGTTGGTACATATGTTACTCTCAAATGTTTATTCAATGACAATAAAATTATTTCTAAAGGATGCATTAATAGTGTTGATCAATGTTATAAAGTTGGAGGGCTACTCGTGTGACCAAATTGGTGTGAGGTAAATGTGTAAGTGGTGTTTGAACCAGAAGAGGAATTAGGCCTTATGGTAATCTTAGAAAGTTTGCACATGTACTTGGAGAAATGATTGATTGGCATTTCAATTTGGTATGTATTCATATTATTTTAAACCATGACCGTTATAAATTTATTTCTACATTTTTAGTTTGATTCTTTAACTATATGTGCAGGTAACACCTTGTGAAGGTTGATTGTTTTTTGGATATCTAATGATTCTACATCAAGTTAGTATTTTTCACGCTTTTGCATCTTTCATTCTTGTGTTTACTCTAAATACCAATTACTGTGCATATTTTGAGTGTTTTAGATAATTTGATATTACATTTTGCGAGATTACCTTTTACTTTAATATATGAATGTAGATAAAAATCTGAACTTGGATTCCACATTTGTTTTTTTTCACAGCCCATAAGGTAAGAACTTTTTGTTGAGAGTTCTGAGTTTTTGGGGTTTATGTGTTTTTTTTGTTAGATTAAATTTTGCAGGATTAATTTGTCCTTTTCGTTGTTGTTTCTGTTTTTCTTGATTTGAAATTGTTTATTATTTTTCCATCGAGGAAAAGATGGAGGCTTTCTTGATTGCCCTCTATTTCTGTGGCTTAAATAGTTCAATTGCTTGATTCATAAGTGGGAATCATAGATATTAATTCCATGGAAATAAATTTTATGATGTTTGTTGTTTTGCATACCTTTTTACCTGCTTCAATATTTTTGATTCAAAGTTGGGAATCATTAAAAATGTGATATCATTATTTTCATTTTTTGGATATTATATTTTAAAGCTCTAATATTCTGATCATGCAAAGGGTAAATGATATTGTCATCACGTGAACTTGTACTTCAAGTCTTCTAAGTGTCTAAATGGAAGTTTGTAAATTTTACGAACTTGACTACTATTTATATTATTTTGCTTGAGGCCTATGATAATTAATTTATTTGCCTCATCCTTAAATTTTGTTTATGCAAAGTTTTAAACTTATAACAAATGTTATACTTTATAGGGCTGGATTTATATAAGGATGAAGACCGGTCGATTTGTTTTTGCTAAAATTGAAGGATTAGAGGGCCTAATATACTTAAGAATGAAGACCAATCGGTTTGCTATTGCTAGAGTTGGAGGATTAGAGGGCTTAACATATCCAGTTCAAAATTTTAATTTATTTGTTTTTTGTAGAGTGACGTGTAGAAATTGTATATATTGTCTAATAGTATAAAAGTTTTAAGATGAACGTCGAGAAATATTGTCTAGTAGAATATCTTGTAAACATTTAGTTTACTATTGTTAATGAGATGACATCTACAATATTATTCTTGACTTTAGAATTTTTTTTCTAATTTATAATTATTATTGTTATTATTTAATTATTACCAGTACTAAAAAAATTATGCTATTATTGTTATTAATCTAATCCATATTATTTTTTATAGAAGAAATTATCATGACACTTAATATTGTATTATTAATTAATATTAAATTAAATTGTAAAAAAAATTATCAGGACACTTAGTCCATGTTGCTATTATTTTTTAAGAAATTATAATGACACTTAGTCTATGCATTATTATCTAGAATTGGAAATGATAGAAAATAAAAATAGATTTAATAAAAGATATTATAATATTTAGTATGCATTATTTATTAATATTGAGAAATTAATATTGTTAATTAAGTGTAGGTTAAACTATTTTTTCATGACATTTAAGGCTCATATACAATGTGGAGGGCATATAATAAGTTGATGGGACCTGGACCAACTGGTTCGAGCCCAGCCCAACCATAGGAAGGATCTGGGTTTGAACCAGCTTGGACCCCAATTTTTTTTTCAGGTAAATATTTAACGACCGTAAGAGCGGTAGCTAATTATATAATTAGCGAGCGCCGGTGATAGTCACAAATAACATATGATAATATAAAATATTAGTTTAATTTAATATAATTTGAAAATCTACGACCGTCATCATCATGACGGTCGTTAAATAAATATGGGAAAATTATAAAATGGTTCACAAAAATTACAAATTGGTTCTGTGCAGAAAAAAAATATACTTATGTGCAGAAAAAAAATTACACTTCTATGCAGACACTGTGAACCAATTTGTAAATATAATAATTTTTTAACCAATATGTAAGTCAACCAATAAATATTAACGACCGTCTTCGGCGGTCGCTAAATGTTTATAATTAGTAATATTAAATTTTCAATTTTATATTTTCGACCATCGAGGCAATCGTTAATAAATATTTAACGACTGTCAACGGCGGTCGCTAATCGCTCCAAAATGGTTCAAGACCCGGGTACTTTATAAGCGACCGATTTGACAGTCCCTAATTAGCAACCGGCCACAAAATCGATCGCTAATGCTTGGGTTTTTCGCTACCCACATATTCGGTCACTAAACCTATTTAGCGACCTCAAAATTGTCGCTAAGTCGGTCGCTAAAATTCGCTTTTTTTTTTGTAGTGAGAGACTGAGAGTCCTATTGTTACATTAGTTTAGACACTTTGAAGAAATGTCATGAAAAATAAAATGTGCTAAAAATAATGTAAAATGACAATTTTAAATGTCAAGAAAAACCCTTTTTCTAGTAGTGAGAATATTAATATAATATATGATATATTACAATAAAATATAAATATTTTCTTTTTTGGAAATTTTAAATATAAATATTGTGCAATAAATTTCTAAAGAAAAAAATTAAATATAATTAGCACACATTTACTCCACATCACGTTGCTGAAAATTACTATCAATTTTAAACTTTTAGAATAACACGGTATCATATTTTACCTTCATTTGGAATTAAACTTGGACCATAAAAAAAGAATTGAGATTATATGAAAAATTAATTTTAAAATTAAATTTATTTTGTTAGGAGATGATTTTTGATACAAACTCATAACATATGCAATTATTATATTTTTAACTAACAATTAAATTTAATAAGTTTGATCTAACTATTGAAAGACAGACACATGAAATCACTAGCTAATTCGATGAGTCGTGGTCATCCATCTTAGCCATGGAAGTCATTCTTGTCCTCAAAAAATGACAAAATAACAATATGTGATGTCACGAATCAAATAGTTAATTAATTAATATGCAAATCGTAAAGGCATGCAAAAGAAGATAACATTTAGGTTGGGGACCCCATCATCATCTATCTTACATATATATGCATCTTTTTCCATGCATCACATTACTCATATTAATTTCTACTCCCTCGGTCTCAGAGGTGTTTTCACCTCTGGGATGGCACAACTTTTAAGAAAAGTAGAGTGTTGTGTAAAATTATATTATTAAAATAATGAGATTAGTTGGAATGTGAGGATAAAGTTAAAGTAATAGTTTCCATTTATAGGGTGTGAAAACAATTGTGGGACGGACGAAAAAGGAAAGTGTGAAAACAATTATGGGACGGAGGGAGTACTAAATA
>JAPKLY010000407.1:69631-133534 GCA_026898435.1 Prunella vulgaris
AATAAAGAGAATTTGTATAGCAGTTATGTTAGTCACATTTATCAAATGACATATGAATTTGTCACATAAAGAATTAATTTGATACGTATGCAGATTTAAGAACCACACCCCTTTTAAAGACGAGTGGAAATAAGATAAAAATCCATACATCATAGATGCAGTGTTTGGGTTCAAAATTTTCTATTGAATATATTTCATGGGTTGAATCAATTTGGATAACATATATAAGGTGCGTTTTCAAACTCTAAAAAATCTTTTTTTTTTTTTGAAAAGCTACCAACTTAAAAAAAGAAAGAAAGTAATTCTACATTTTTTTAAAGTTTGAAAACACACATATAACTTTTTTTTTTGAATTAGAGTCATTTTATAACAATCACTAACGCATTATTAATAAACTACATATGTATGTTTGTGTTTTTATTTGTCAATTTATGTACATATCTTCCATGCATGCATCCGGTTAACAGAAAAAGGTCGTTTTGTAAAAGAATAAAAAAGAAAAACGTAACAATGATATTTGAGAAAATCAATGATAATTTATCAACTATTTATTTGACAAATAATATATATATAAATAATATAAGAAATTGAATTCGTCGAATTCAATAAATATATCCCTTAACTTTTTTCTCTCTTTTTTTTTTCTAATATCGTCAGAAAATTCTATCCCCATTGCGACCTTTACTGGAATCGAATATTTATTATAAATCGAAAAAAAAGAAAAAAAAGAAAGAAAGAAGAGGTCCCAAGTGGATAAATCCGACTTCGTTCTCCAACTCATTAGATGCCTCCTCGAAAGCTACACCTCAAAAGCTACAGAGTAGACTCAGAGAGACAACTTATAATATCATCCTCATAATAAAATTTTAACTATTTACCAATTAAATGATTTTCTTTTTAAGAAAAGAGATTTTAAGAAACTATAAAATTAGTTACACTTCAAAAAATCGACTATTCACATATAAAACTTTTGCTCATTAATTATATACACTAGAAAATAACTCTGCAACAAAGTGATGTTTTGGAATCATATTCTCATACACATTTAAATGATGTTTTAGTCGGTTTTTTTTTTTAAGATGTTCTAGTCTTTACTGCAAAAATTAAAAAAAAAAAATCCAATTTTGAGGAGGATGTATAAAAATGTGGGACTTTTTTTTTTTTTTTTTTATAATGACTTGCTAAAATCATGAAATTGTGGTGAAAAAAATATCTAATTAAGGACAAATATATCATTATACATTACTTCTTAATTCCATAACAAAAAAAAAAACATTTATATATGATGGTAATTTAGAGGAGATTTTCCCTAGGGTACGTTTGTTTTGGGATTAAGGGGGTCGTGGGAAGTCATGACTTTGAAATCCTGAGATGTGAAAACCTTGATGAATAGTAAAAATGTGTGTTTGTTTTGGGATTTTAGTAGGGTGAGATTTTATTTTATGTCAAATCAAAGTGTGATAATGATTGATTTTATAGGTATAATATATATTTTATGAGTGTTGTGTTGGAAAGAGTAATAATAGGTATTTTTAGGTATGGATTGAGTTTGGGATGTGAAATCCGGATGTTACATCCCAAACTCGTGTAGAGACGTGATCACAAAGTCCTACGTCCATCCGTTCTAGTTCCAAAACAAACATACTCTAAAAGTATTTAGGGAGAACAATGCACTCGTTTTCCTTCACGTGATTTTTCCCACTAAGCTTTATAGATTGTAATGACGCAGACATATACATTTTCGAGTGTAAATTAATGTATTTTATGGATCTTTCATAACCTTTTTAAATAAATAAATGCTAAATTTAAAAGGAGAAAAACTAATACTTCTTTTAAAAAAATGATTTATGCCCTTGTTATATGACGAATCATTAATATGTATTTAAAGAAAATTTGTAAAAATAAAAGGCCGTACAAAGTAAACGTCTCAATTGGTTCCGTTCCGTATATATGCAGAGATTCGTTATCGTGCAATGCATCTTTCTTGGAGCAGTGCTCTTCTCTATCAATCCCTCTCATCTTATTATCCAAAATAAACGCCCACATCTCATTTATCATCATGCTAAATACCAATTTAAAATTCCTAATTATATTCCATTTAAATTCATTTCTCATATGTTATATTAGAAAAAGTGACGCGTGAGACCGTCTCATGAAAGAGCAATACTTGTGAAAATCAATCTAAGTAATATATTTTAGTAAAACAAATAATACTATTCAAGGAAGCGAGCAACATCATTCAGTTAATGTACATGCATGATGTCGCTAGTTTTCGAATCATACTATTTAAAAGAAATTAAATGAAGAGTACAAATGATGTATACAAAAATTTGACTCGTATAATCAATATATTCAAGAATATAAATGGATGGAGTCGGTTCAACACTATTTACATAAAAAAATAAAGGAAAATTTACATATTGGTTCAAAGAAGTGATCATATTTACAAATTGATTCAATAAATTTTGTTTGCACATAACCAATTTATAATTAGTGTCAATTTTTTCTAAACTATATTGTAATTTTTTTTCAAAAATAAACTCATCGAATAAGGGATTAATACCAAAAGCGTCTCATAACTTTTTCACTTTTTTGATTTGGTCTCATAATTATATAATATTTTAATTTGGTCTCATAATAATTCAAATCTAACCAAAATAGACCAAAGTCGCCAGAAATGACGTCTTTTTACTCACGTGTTTATATTTTCTGGTAAAATTGGCTCACACGGCACGTGAGTATAATTATAACGACATCGTTTATGTCATTTTCAGCGATTTGTGACTAATTTAATTAGATTTGAATTGTTATAGGGTTATAAAGTAAAATATTACATAGTTATGAGACCAAATTAAAAAAGTTATGAGACGATTTTGGTGTTAATCACCGTAGAATAATATCCGTGTGACATGAGTCTCTCAAAGGAATACTTCAATTTAATGTCTACGTGGGTGCGTATGTTGATAATACATGAATGAACACGTATACATACTACTAGAGTGATCTTTTTCACCAATCCTATCTTTGCATAAGATACCAGTCCCCCCCCGATTTCTATATAAATATGCGACATAACACGCCCCATTTTCTCCACACCAAAACAAGATCACAACATCATCAAATATCATTCCCTCACATTCAAAAACCCTAATTTTCTTGCAATATCAAGAATGGACAGAGTAAGCAAGATGGTGTCCGAAAAGCCGGTGGTGGTCTTCAGCAAGAGCTCCTGCTGCATGAGCCACACCGTTAGATCACTCTTCTGCGATTTCGGCGTTAATCCGATGGTTTACGAGCTCGACGAGATCTCGAGGGGTCGAGAAATCGAGCAAGCGCTTTCCCGCCTCGGCTGCAACCCCACCGTCCCGGCGGTGTTCATTGGCGGCGAGTTCGTCGGCGGCGCCAATGAGGTCATGAGCCTCCATCTCAAACGGTCCTTAAAGCCCATGCTCAAACGGGCCGGAGCCCTATGGGTTTGAACCCGCATGGATGATCCGATTCGAATAAGCATGCTATATATTTATATTAATATTGCATGTAAATATGGTGCATATGTATTAAGGGCACGTCTATTTAACCTAAGAAAAGTTAAGTTATATGGTGCAAATTAATTGGGATAGAGAGAGAGAGAGAGAGAGGAGAGGAGAGAGAGAGGCTTTTTGGGCTCTAGTTTTTCTAACCATCTTGGTTAAGTATATGTACTTTAATGATCAGCTTTTTTTGGTAAAGCTGTGATTTTTGGCTAATTAATTATTATATAAACTTTCTGAGTTTGATAAATGTTGCCTTTTCTGTCCTGATTGATTTTGTAATTAGTTAAAATTAAGCTCGTACGTCCTATGATTACTTAATTATTATAAATTAACGACGACAATTGTACTTTATAATTTGATTCCAAAATTGGAGTTTCTACTTCAAAAGTTGTTCCACTTTTGGAAAAGTACCATTACATAAAAAGCAGCGCAAATAAATTTACTAATTCTTTAAATAAATTAACAAATGTATATATAAAATGTTGATAAACTTAATAATAAGGACGACTTATAGAGTTTGAAATATATATGATTTTGCCAAATTCTATTCTTTAAGTTGAGGCGCTCATTATTAAGGTATAATAAACTTAATTTAGATTAATTTCACAATCCCACAAACGAATTTCTATTTTCCACTGTTTTTGAAATCCAAAAGAAATTTTAGAAGCACTCGTTTTAAAGAGTTGTTTTTTTTTTTTTTTAAGCTGATACAATTCTCATATGTATTGTCAAAAAATTTATTTTAATTTTATATCACTGAATAGTTATCTTTACTATTAATTAGTAAAAAATATTATATTATTTCAAACTGTAACATGAATTATTTTTCAGTACAAATAATAATAATTTTACAGTAATAATTTTTTTTTTTAAAAATAAGTTGCATGGTATACGTACTAATTAATACATATATATAAGACTATTTTAAAAAAAAAAATATATATTACCGAGGGAATTATCCCTCGTTAAGTTGGCGGCGGCGGAAGGCGAGGGAATTTGATTCCCTCGATATTACCGAGGCTTTTGGCGAGGATTTTGGCGAATAAATTAAAGAGGGTTCCCCTGCCCTCGTTTTTTTTGTTCCCTCGGTAAATCCCTCGTCTCCGTGTGCCCTCTTTAAAACCCTCGCTATTTATTGGCGAGGAAGGTTTTAACTAGGGTTTTTTTCCCTCGTTAATACCCTCTTTAAATTGAATTCCCTCACTATTACCCTCTTTAAATTCCTTTTTTTTTTTGTAGTGATAGTGTGACCTAACTTTAAATGATAAGTACTTCTAAGCATTTATTTCGTGTTATAAATTCCATTAGAATTGCTTACATGCCAATTAATATTTCATTCGATTCGAAAAAGGGGGGAAATAAAGAAAAAATGCACATGCTGCAGGTATAAAGCTGAATTAATCCATATGAGATTGTTTAGAATATTTATATTGACAGGCGTGATTTATACAAATAAATATATAATTGACTTGTCATTAATTATACTCCAATATAATGCTTAATTCAGAAGCGAATCAAGTCTTTTCATCAGCAAACACGTATGTGAGAGAGAAAGAAAGAGGAAGTATGCATATATAGCGTCATGCAAAAGCTATTTATCAGTGACAAAAAATTGTATGAACATGAATTTAATTATGGTGAACTTTATTTTATCGATTATTACTATTATGTGTATATTATTACTTTTATATATATTTAATTTCACTATTATTCATATAAATTATTCATTTTAAAAATTAATTTTAATATAGTATATATCACTACAAAAAAAACGGGTTTTAGAGACCATTTTTTAGCGACCGCCAATAAAGCGGTCGCAAATATTCATTTTAGCGACCGTATTTGCGACCGCCGAGGTGCTTTGGTAAATTTTGGAATATTTGCGACCGCCAAACGGTCGCTAAATCATTTAAAAAATTTCCGACCGCCACATGCGGTCGCAAAAGTATTAGTAAAATACATTGCGACCGCATACGGGCGGTCGCAATCAGAAATGTGGTTGCTAAATTTTAAACCCGTAACTGGTAACCCGGAAAAGAAGAACCAGTTTGTTTTTTTAAATTAGCGACTGCTTTTTGGCGGTCGCAAAAATAAAATATTAATTTTGCGACCGCGTATGCGGTCGCTAAAGTAGTATCCGGTTAGGGTAGTTGGCTCCATTTAATTATATAATTTTGTGACCGCTTAAGGCGGTCGCTAGACATAATATGGCGGTCGCTAAAACGCGATTATGGAACAGAATCAGCTTCTCTTTCCTTCAGTTTTTTCGGTGAAAAAACCCCACTCACACCTCAAAAAATTTCTCAAATTCAAACGAGCATTGCTTCAACGTGTTCGTGGCAATTGTGGAAGTCTACTACTATATTGTGCTCGTTGCTTCTAATACACCGTACGTTTTTACAATTTTACCGTTTAATTTTAAATTTTGTGTATTATATGTTTTATAAGTGTTCTTCATGTGACACATTAAATTTTAGAATTTATAATGTGAATAATTATTGTAATTGATTATAGTTGATTTTTTGTTTTAAAAAATTGGATATGTTTGTTTATAGTCGAAACTCTGCCGAATTTTTTAATAATTTATATGTGATTCATTTTTAATTTGTATCAGATGGAACTCCCTGATCGTCGTTGGATGTATGAAATGCCTCGTTTGATACAAGGAAATATGAATTATGAATTTTGCCTGAAACTTGATGAGTTTATTAAGTTTGCCTGTAGTAAACCAAATTGCATGGATAGTTGTGGTCGGATTAGATGTCCTTGTTCAGGCAGAAAGTGCAGTAACAAAAGATTTTTGAGCATAGATGAGGTTAAAACTCATCTTGTGAGGTTCGGTTTTGCTCCATTTTATTATAATTGGACAAGACATGGCGAAGACAGGTGGAATTATAATTTGGAAACAGTGATTGCCTTCTATGATCAGTTGAGTAGTTGTGGAGGTGAGAGATTTGAGATTGGTAGTTCGAGCTGCAACCCGTCTACACCATTCGATGAGCTAGATGAATTCCAACGGTATCATACGATGATTGATGAGTCTGGTTTGGGTGTTCACCACACAGCCATGGAGGAGGAACCAAATCCACGTTCAAAGAAATTTTTCGAGATGCTCAAATCTGTCGATCAAAAATTGTTTCCTGGTTGTGATAATGAGACTCAGTTGTCATTCAAAGCTCAGATGTTGTCCATCAAAACTGAAGGCAAAGTGAGTCAGAAAGTCTTCAATCAATTCGCCAAGTTGTTTAAACGGGCCCTACCCAAAGAGAACACAGCGCCAGAAAATTTCTATCAAAGTAAGAGGCTGTTGAAGGATATGGGTTTACCGTTTGAGAAGATTGATTGTTGTACCAATGGTTGCATGCTGTTTTGGGGCGACGACGAGAGCATTAATCAGTGCAGGATGTGCCGGCACCCTAGGTTCAAACCCTCTGATCGTAGGAAGAAGACAACTTTCAAGTCGATGTATTATCTTCCCATCACTCCTCGTCTAGAGAGGTTATATCAGTCGAGTGCCACTGCAAAAGACATGACATGGCATGCTGAGGAGTGTTCTGATCAGAATTCCGGAGAGATGCGCCATCCTGCAGACTCTAATGCGTGGAGACATCTTGATAGAGAGTTCCCAGATTTTACGAGTGAGAAGCGAAATGTGAGACTTGGTTTGTGCACAGACGGATTTGCTCCATTCGGTATGCACGGGAAGAAGTATTCTTTGTGGCCTGTTTTGTTGACTCCGTACAATCTACCCCCTTGGTTGTGCATGAAGCCTCAACACATATTTCTCACTGTGTTGGTGCCTGGTCCTCGCAACCCGAAGGATAAACTGGATGTCTACCTTCAGCCGTTGATTAAAGAGTTGTTATATTTGTGGCATTTGGGAGTAGAGACGTACGACGTGTACCGAAAGGAGAACTTCACGTTACGGGCTGCTGTTTTATGGACCATCAGCGACTTTCCAGCATATGCTATGTTATCTGGGTGGTCGACAGCTGGAAGACTAGCGTGCCCGTACTGCATGGATGAGTCTGAGGCATTTTATCTTCCAAAGAGTAAGAAGATATCATGGTTCGACAACCACAGGAAGTTTCTACGTGATGATCATGCCTTTCGGAGGGATAAAAAGAATTTTCTAAAGGGTAAAGCGTCCAAGGCCACGAGTTCGAACAGGTATTTATATATTATTCATATTTTAACCAGTACTTAATTATTCTAAGAGTTTGATAGATTTAGTTTAACAATACGCATTTTATTCTAGGTGATTCGTTGTTGAGAGAAGTTACAGTAACTGGATTGTGGAAAACGACTGAGGAGCACGCAATGGAACACAATAAACGGATCCGAGGAGGTTGGAAGAAGATGAGCATCTTTTGGGACTTGCCTTATTGGAGTAAATTATTGATTAGACACAACTTGGATGTGATGCATATAGAGAAGAATGTGTTTGATAACTTGTTCCACACGATTTTGAATACAGAAGGCAAGACCAAAGACACTAAAAAATCCAGAGAAGAGTTAAGTAAGTTCTGTTCTCGTCCTAGTCTGTCCAGTGGTCAACGACCACGTGATTTTCCAAAAAATGGTATGTAGTCACTACCTCATATTATATATTTGCCACAAAATTAATGCTATTAATCTTTGTAATACTTTAATATTTGTAGGGACAAATGAATCAGCTTCAGAATCCACATGTTGAAGCCTTGAGCAAAAAACCACTACGTGAAGTGACTTGTTATAATGGGTACTATGCAAATGGTTTTAAATTTCACACAGCTGCGTATGCTTCAGTAAAAGCCACTTCAAACAGCGGTGTTTGCGTTACCAGTGGAAACTTCAACGAAGCACCGGTCAATTACTATGGTGTGTTGCAAGAGGTGGTTGAAGTTGAATATCCGGGGTGGCCACGGAGAAAAATTGTTTTATTCTTCTGTGAATGGTTTGATCCGGGTCGCGAAGGGAAGAGAGTCGATGCAAACTATAAGATCGTTGATATTAACACCAGCAAAAAATATCCAGCTGCATACGACCCCTTCATTTTTGCATCACAAGCATCTCAAGTTTATTATTGCAAGTATCCGACTTCAGGCAAACCGAACTTAAGAACTGTGGTAAAGGTCAAGGCAAGGTCGTTGGTGGAAATGCCTACTTTATCCACATTAGAAACTGCACAATTTGAAGATCCATTCCAAACTGAAGTGCAAGAAGCTGAAACAGTGGTTCAGGACGAAGGTATAAATTCAAAAGTTGATTTAGTGGCTGCACATCCAGATATGATAATTGTTGAGAACGAAGAGGAAGGAGAAGACGAAGAGGAAGAGGAAGAGGAAGAGGAACAGGAACAGGAAGAAGATGACGAGGAAGATGATGATGATGATGATGATGCAGAAGGAGAAGATGATGATGATGAGGAGGATGATAATGAGGAAGATAATGATGACGAGGATGATTAATTAAGCAAATGTGTTTATATATATGTTTAATTAATTGATATTGTCATTTTTTAGAATAACTTGTGCATATTATAAGTTGAGTTAATATCATAATATTAGTATTATAATTTAATTAACATGGTTAACACAATAACATATCAAATTTCCAAAAAAAAAAGATTAATAATTATTTGTTAAATTGTTGATTGTACAATTTGGTATAGATGAGTGAACAACCCGATCAGATAGAGGGTGACGGTCAGGGGATAGGGAGAGGTAGAGGTAGAGCTAGAGGGAGAGGGAGGCCACGACCCCTCCCTTTACCACCGATTCGACCTCCCGAGTGTCTGATGCCCCCGCCCTCCCAGTCTAATGAGGCCGGATCTTCATCGCGGCAACACCCTCTACGTGAGACCCGGGAGTATATAGAAATAAGAGAGGGCCAGTAAGTAAATTAATATTTTATTTTGTTTTATTGTTATATAATAATTCCTATAATAGTTTTTTTTTTTATTCAGCTTGCTTCCTCAGCACACGGTCACTGAGCGCGTCACGGAGTCCATTATGCAGGTCACTTGGCCTTATGGAGTTGGCTCGTGGACTCGTGTACCTGAGGCCTCGAGGAGAGCGATGTTTGACGAATTTAAGGTATAAAAATATTAATATTTGCGTGATAATTAATATTTTTATTAATTATTAATATTTGAGTAATTAATTTTTGGGAATTGTTTGAATTGCAGAAATTGTGCTTTTGGGATCCGACAGACGACGCTAGGGTGGAGGAGTTATGGTGCAGTCTAGCACAGGGCCGGATGAAAGCAGTCGTCTACAAAATGAAGAAAGCATGGACAGAAGAAGGGAAGACGGTTGATTTGGGGAGAGACGGTGATGGACGGGCGATCTGGGACGGATTGGTGGTTTACTGGACTGATCCGGCACACCAGGAGAGGGCTCGTAAGGCGCGACAAAATCGGATGAGCAATCCGAACGGAGAAGGAGTCGCCATTCATCGCGGTGGCTCCCGGACCGCCTACGAGCACGGGCTCGCTTTTGTAAGTGTTAATTATTATATTTAATTTATAATTAATTATTATATTTAATTATATTATTATAATTAATTCTTAAAGGAGAATGCACACGGACGGAGGCCAAAACATTTCGAGTCTCTTTCCATTCTTCACCCAGTGAATGAGACTGGTCAATCCACGTATGCCCGCACCACCGAGCTTCACGTAAGTATCTAATTAGAATGTACTACTAAATATATTTAAATTATTCTATTAAAATAAAGTTAATATTTTATTTTGTTTAATTTCAGAACAAGTATAAAACTGCTCTCGATGAGGCTCGGACCCAAGCGACACCTTCTCCGGATAACCCTACACCTACCCCTATTGATGAGGACCGCCTCTATGTTGATTTGGCCGAAGTCAATAAGGGTAAGATACTAGGGTTGTGAGCTTACAGTAAGATTGCCCGTCAGACGCACCGCCCGAGATCATCATCATATTCTGTGTCCGCTCATCCTGACGTCAATCTCCAGCAGGAAGTGGCCGAGTTGAAGGACAAGTTGAACAAGCAAGAGAGAAAAGAAAGGAAGATGCAGGCTTGGTTGGCTCAAGTTTCTGCACTTACTAAAATTCCACTTCCACAGGACTCGGATGATGAGGCAGATGCCGATACGGGTCATGGTGCTGGTACGGATGGTGGTCCCGGAGTGGGTGCGTCTTCTCGTGGGAATGAGGGTGCCGATGGTGGGGATCTTGAGGATCTTGAAGAATGGATGCCCGATTTTAATTCTAACGGCTAGTTAATTTATGTGTTGAACAATTTTTTTTGTTTGAATTGAATATTAAGTATTTTAACTTTTTATTAATATATTTTGAATGTTTAAAATTTTATGTTACCAAAATTATTTTTTATGATATCAAATTGTAGTAATTTAGAATATTAAAATTTGTGGCTAATTTGATGTTATATACAATTAATTGAATAAATATGAACAAATTAAAAATTTGGTATTGTAAATTATTAAATATATAACATTACATTTTTGTGGTTGAAATATATATATTTATATTAAGTATCAAAGGATTAATTTGATGAATTAAAAAAAAAAAACGAGACACAATTTGGAATTATATACTATTAATTGCAAAAAGTCGAATAAAATAAAAAAAACAGAGAAATGTTAATTATAAAATTTATAACATTAAAAAAAATTTATTGAAATATATATACATTAATAAATTAGAGACAAAAAGGAATTAATTTGATGGATTTAAAAAAAACGTGACTTAATTTGGAGTTATATACAATTAGTTGCAGAAAAATAAACGAAAGAAGCAAGTGCCCGAGTGGAACAGCGACCTCTGAGATGCCCAGAGGTCGCGAGTTCGACTCCTTGCGGGCACAAAGTTTACAACATTTTCTGAGCCAAATAAGGCTCATATAAAATGTGTGATGATATGGTTAAGATGCTGGGTCCGTGGCCAAGTGGTTCGAGCCCAGCCAGCCTCGAGAAAAGGCCTGGGTTCGAACCATCTTGGCCACATTTTTTTGCTACGTAAATAATTTAGGCGGTCGCAAAATAATACTTAGCGACCGCATAAAGCGGTCGCAAATTTATTATAAAATTTATTATTATAATGATTATAATATTTTGCGACCGCTAAAATATATTTAACGACCGCAATTGAGCGGTCGCAAAAATAAACCAAACCATACGTGGTCAATACCCGGACATTTTTGCGACCACTGTTCCGACCGTTTTGGCGGTCGTTAATTTGCGACCGCCTTTGAAAAAGCGGTCGCTAAATGTTTGAGACTACTGTTTTAGCGACCGCCATAAGCGGTCGCAAAAACGGTCGCTAATAATATTTTGCGACCGTTTGGCGGTCGCTACGGCGGTCTCTAAAACCTGTCTTTTTTGTAGTGTATGAATAATAGTGATAGTAATTATATATATATATATATGAATTCATGTGAACTCGAATTCAAAAGAGAGTTACTGTTCACGTAGTTAGCAGTTATTATTGCTTATGTGTCGATTGTAGTGTTTTTTGATTATATGTAAATTAATGGTGAAATTAGAATCACGTGGTGTTATGTGTCAAGTATTTTGAAGGTTTAATGTATTGATAGTGATGATATGTTATTTCATAATTAATATCTTGCGTATAATATTGTGTCACTAGTTCATGGTGTACACTATTATGGTATGAATATAGAATTGGTAAAGGGTACACGCGTCATTTACCAATAGTGTAAAATAGGAAAAATTACAAAATGGTTTACAAAATTGTCACTAATTATAAATTAGTTTTGTGCAGAAAAAATATATACTTATGTGCAAATATTGTGAACCAATTTGTAAATATAGTAATTTTTTTGAACCTATATGCAAATGCTAGGGATGACAACGGGGCGGGTCTGGGACGGGTTTGGCCTGTCCCAGGACCCGCCACGCCAAGAATTTTTAGGACCTGAGACCCGCCCCGCCCCGCCTTAATTTGGAGTTGGACCCGCCCCGCCCCATCCCGTCCCACTAACCCGGCGGGTTTTACCCGCCCCGACCCGCCTACCCACCTATTTTTTTATTTTATTTTATTTTTTTCATACATATCAAATACATTACACAAAATATAATAAATTTTAAAATATATAACATCAATATGCATATGAATGATTCAAACAACAATAAATATGCAAAATAATCCACTTCAATTTTCAACTTATTAAATCTAAATATTTAAAATCACACATATATTGTTCATTGAAATTAAAATAATAAAAAAATTAATAAACTCTAATTTATACAATTTTTGCTCATGAATTTATGCACATATCTAATCTAATAATTTAATGAATATGTTAATTAATAGTCTAATTTTTATATATTTAATTATACATATATAATATATTTATTTAACTATATATATATATATATATATACGGGGCGGGTCCACCTAATACCAAGACCCGTCCCAAACCCGGCGGGTTTTTGGTCAAACGGGTCCAAACCCGCTCTGCGACCCGTTTGACCGGGTTTTTACCCGGCCCGTACGGGGCGGGTTCGTGGCGGGTACGGGTTTAAACCCGCCCCATTGCCATCCCTAGCAAATGCCCTGTAAAATATCAGATGAAATATAATATTGTAACAGGAAATCTGTGGTCGGTCCGGTTAACAGATCGATTTAGGCCTTATAAATTTTACAAAGTTTTAGTCTTGTATGCACCAGGTTCACCATGTAATTCAAGTTCATTTTTAAAAAGTTATACAAAATATTACTGAAAAGTCACAAATATTATTACTAAAAAAACGTATCTTTAATGGTTTAACTTTTTAATAATAATTTGTGTAACTTTTTAGTATATAAATGATATAACTTTTTGAAAATACACTTAAATTGCATGGTCACCAAGTGCTCAAAGAAACTTGTTCTTTCTAAAAAAAAATTAGGGGCCTTTTTTATAATACCTTATATACACATGCATATATAAAATAAATTAGTATAATTAAATATTACAATCTAACTTATTGATTAATTTATATTTTAACCCTTATAAAACAGTACAATAAGCATTTTTTTTAAATCAATTCGTATTGTATAGACTTCAGATTTACATAGTTAATAAATATTAAGAGATTTTGGGGGTTTTTATTCAGCTTAGAATAGAGACATGGTGAAGTGTTGATGAAACTTTGTTGAGATCTTATAACAATTATATAAAATCTGTGATACATATTGATTTTTCCAACTTTGAAAATTATTTTAGTAGTTATCAAATTTTAAGTGCTATTTACCAAAAGACACAAATTCTAGAATTGATGTAGTGGATTTTTTTGAATAAAATAAAATTTATTAAAACGTATCTCCGATCAATCATGTCACATGAAATATTAAATGTGTCAACTATGCTATCAATTGATAATTGAATTATTTAGCAACTTGATTATTCTGACTTAATTAATAATTTTACTACTAAAATTATTAGGCAACTATTGCATCTATGTTATTACTTGAAACATAATTATCATATTATTTTTTAAGTGTAATGTAATATTATTTTTGTAAAAAAAATTACCTTAGATTTCGTAATAATATAATAAAAATACGAAGAAACATCCCTCATTTTAAATTGTATGCAGTGAATTCAGATTTGTCAATTATCATTATTATATATACACACTATTACTGTTATGCATATACATTATTATTATTATAAAATAAAGAATATTTTCATAATATTGATAATGATTATATACATAATAGTGAGACGAGCTAATGTGAACTTGAATTCACAAGAAATTTAATGTATTAGGAAAGGGCACAAGGAAATCTAGTTTGGGGCAGGAGAGGGGTATAAGTGTAAATTGACATTTGTAAGATGGGTGGCGTGGCGTATAAATATTTGGATAATTAATCAAAAGGACAACATAGGGCATAGTGTGCGTACGGCGAAAAGTATGATCTGAGATGTAATATAGAGATCTCCAAAAGAATCATTTAATTCGATTGCCAAAATCTTCATTAACCTGCTTTTGGCAGAATAATATTCACACAAAATGGAGAACAAAATATTGATCCATGCATGCATATGTTCAGATTTTCCAAGTAGCATATATTGATATAGATACATGGTCTTTTATCCACTTGCCAAAAACACTTTTCTTATTTCATCATCTTTCACACCCTGCAAAAATTAAGATTTAAGGGGCACAATTGGAATTTAATTATCGAGTAGTGAATTGCAAGTATAAGTTTTTAGAATTTCATTGTTATAGTATTACTTTAAAGTTGAAATAAATTGGTATATTAGGATATGTATCTGTATCGCATAGTATGGAGTGAAAATGACTCATACATGAATTATTTTTCATAGGTATGAGTTGTTTCAATAAAGAGTATTAATTGGAATTCAAGCTGTTTTCGTTAAAGAATATGAGTGAGGAGTACGATGGGTAGTTATCAATACATGAGGTATGAATTGTTCTATTAAAGATATTGTAAATAATTTATATATGAATAAGTTTTACACGGTACTTACCCTATTCTATCATGTGTACGTTAATATATTCTCACATTTATTGCATTTGACATCTCATATTGTTATGGGTGTAAAGAAAGTGAAATAAAGATCAGATGAACAAGTATTGCTGATTAACTGAACATTAACACTATCAGCTGAAGGGGGTCAGCTGATAGGTCTGCTGATGGTCATCTGATGGTCATCTGATGGGGTCAGCCGGGATCATCTGAGAAGTCTACTGAGGTCATCAGGAAAGTCAGCTAAGTCATCTGGTGAAATCAGCTGAGGGAGTCAGCTGAGGAGGTCAGCTGATATGTCAGGATGATTGGTCAGGACGACAGTCAGGATGACTGGTCAGGATGGTTGGTCAGGTCAGGATGATGGACAGACTGATTAGTCAGGATGAAGGTCTACTAATGATATCAGCTGATGAAGGTCTACTGATGATATCAACTGATGATATCAGCTGATGAAGGTCTATTGATGATATCAGCTGAGTACTCAGACTCAGCTGAGGACATATCACATCAGCAGACAAGAAAAGAGCATACTGACTCTGAGTCAGAAATTAAACCAAGAATCAGCTACGAAGCGGTTTAAACTTCCAAGATTGGGCAACTGGCGATCAGTTTAACAGAATCAAAACTTAAAACCGTTGGGCTCTGATCGTTATTCAAATTCGGTTGCAACTGTAGCAGTTTTTTTTTTTACGGTTACGATCACAAGCATTAATTAGGATTTCCATACTCCTATATATATACGCACATGTGTATAGAGAAATTAATCATACACTTAGAGAGATATCCAAAAACACTTGTAATCTGTATATTCTTCATCAATTAGTGAGAGAGGTGCCCTCATCCGTGGACGTAGATCATTTCTGATCGAACCATGTAAATCTTGGTGTTCTTCAATCTCTTGATTCCAATTGATTTCAAACAATCATTGTTAGCTCAACAATTGGTGTCGTCTGTGGGAAAGAAGATTGTTAGTGAAATCAACTGCTATGGCTTCTACGAAGATGGAGTTTGAGAAATTCACAGGAGCGAATGATTTTGGTTTGTGGAAGGTGAAGAAGAAAGCTCTCCTCACACACCATGGATTATCAAATGCTCTGAAACCAGCGGATCAGTGGTCTTCATCATCCTCAACAGAACCTGCAAAGAGGCAGGAGATTCTAGACAAGACCCATAGCACAATCATCTTGTGCTTGGGGGACAAACCTCTGAGGGAGGTGTATAAGGAGAAGACTGTCATTGATGTGTGGAATAAGCTGGAACAAGTGTATCAAACGAAGTCGGTTACCAATAAGTTGTTCATGAAGCAGAGGCTTCATTCCTTCAAAATGACTGAGGATAGGGATCTTGTTGAACAGCTTGAAGAATTCAATAAAGCAGTGGATGATTTGGAGAATCTTGAAGTCAAGATTGAAGATGAGGATAAAGTCCTGATGTTACTGAATTCTCTACCAAAATCCTTGGAGAATTTCAAGGATGCTCTGTTATTTAGAAGACAAGAGAAGATGTCACCTGATGATATTCAGAATGCATTGAAAACTAAGGCGCTTCAAATGCAATCTGAAAGGAAGAACACAAATCAAGGTGAAGGGCTGAATATCAAATTCAAGAAAGGGAAGAAACCGTTTCAGGGAAAGAAGAAGATGAATGGTAAAGGCCCTGAATCTGGAAAATTTGTGGAAAAGAGAAAATGTTTCTCATGTCAGAAGGTGGGACATCTCAAGAAGAATTGTCCTGACAAATCCAGGAAGCAAGAAGAGGATCAGAAGGCTGATGTCACAATTGCTACTCAGGAAGGATATGATAGTGTTGAGGTTCAAGCTATTACTGATGTCAAGCTGAGTGAAAATTGGGTGCTGGATTCTGGGTGCTCATTTCATATGTGTCCCAATGAAAATTTATTCAGGGATCTCAAGAAATTTGATGGTGGATCAGTCCTCTTGGGGAATGATCAGATGTGCAAAGTCAGAGGCTCAGGCTCAATAAAGTTGAGGCTGCATGATGGTGCTGAGAGGATACTACAAGATGTCAGGTTTGTACCTGAGCTGAAGAGAAATCTTATTTCTCTTGGATCACTTAATGTTTTGGGATATGAATTCAATATAAGGAATGGATTCATATTGATAACCAAGGATAATAACATTGTGATGAAAGGTAAGAAGGTGAATGGCTTGTACATTTTAATTGGTAACTCAGCTGCCGGATCAGTGAATGCAGTTATGGGCAGTTCTGATGCTATCTTGTGGCACAAGAGGTTAGGGCACATCGGTGAAAGGGGACTGAATGAACTCTCCAAGCAGAAGGCATTTGGGGATTCAAGAACAATCAAATTAGATTTTTGTGATCACTGTGTATTGGGAAAATCCAAGAAACACTCTTATGCTAAGGGGGAACATCATACTTATGCTCCTCTGGACTATGTACACTCTGACATCAGGGGGCCATCAAGAACTGAGACTCATGGAGGTGGAAAGTACTTCATGACTATCATTGATGATTTCAGCAGAAAGGTGTGGGTGATCATCCTGAAGCAGAAGAGTGAAGCCTTTGGAAAATTCAGAGAATGGCTCCTTGAACAAGAAAACAAAAGGAGCAGGTCCTTAAAGCATCTCAGGACTGACAATGGGCTTGAGTATGTGTCAGAAGAGTTTGAAAATTTCTGCAAGGAAATGGGCATAACAAGGCACAAAACTGTTCCAGCAAATCCTCAACAAAATGGACTTGCTGAGAGGATGAACATGACTATTTTGGAGAAGGTCAGGTGTATGCTATCAGATGCTAAACTACCTAAAGTGTTCTGGGGAGAGTCAATTAATACTGCTTGTTATTTGATAAACAAAACACGCTCATCTGTTATTGACTTTAAAACCCCAGATGAGCTTTGGTATGGTAGGTTGTCAGATTACAATAATTTGAAAGTGTTTGGTTGCTTAGCCTTTGCACACATAAGACAAGATAAGTTGGAACCAAGGGCTCTGAGGTGCATCTTCCTGGGATATCCAAAAGGTGCCAAGGGTTATAGATTGTGGTGTCTTGAAGCTGGACACAAGAAGTGTATTGTCAGCAGAGATGTGACTTTCAATGAGAAAGTCATGGGATATGGTACAACTGGATGCTGAGGATAACCCCATAATCAGACATACATCAGTTTAGGTGGAGCCTACAACCAGGATTCTGAATGAAGATCAAGCTCAAGACAACTCTGATATCAGGAATCCACAAGCAGATAAGTCTGATGCATCAGCAGATAGTAACTCTGAAGATCAAACTGAAAATTCAGATGAGGAGGGTCAAGTTTTGAGAAACTACAGCCTGGCTAGAGATAGACATAGGAGAAGCATTCATCCACCAATCAGTTTTTGGGCAGGCTGACATGATCTCATATGCCTTATCAGTAGCAGAAGAAGTAGAGTATCAAGAACCTGAAACTTATGCTGATGCAGTGACAAGAAAGGATAAGGATAAGTGGATTTCAGCTATGAAAGAGGAGTTAAATTCACTTGAAAAGAACAATACATGGGTTCTTGTGAATAAAGCAAAAGGGCAGAAGGTTGTCAGCTCAAGATGGATATTCAAGAAAAAATCTGAAATAGGGTCAGATGGACAGGAGCTGATCAGATACAAGGCAAGATTGGTTGCAAGGGGATTTACTCAGAGAGAAGGAATAGACTTCAATGAAGTGTTTTCACCAGTTGTGAAGCACTGTTCAATAAGGATCTTATTGTCTAAGGTGAATCAGGATGGACTGGAGTTACAACAGCTGGATGTCAAAACTACATTTCTACATGGAGAGCTTGAAGAAACCATTTATATGCAGCAGCCTGAGGGGTTCATACTATCAGAAGATGAAGGAAAGGTATACTTGCTGAAGAAGTCATTGTATGGGCTTAAGCAAAGCCCAAGACAGTGGTATAAAAGGTTTGATAGCTTCATGATGTCAATAGGATTCATCAGATGCAAGTATGACAGTTGTGTGTATCTGGGAAAACAAGGCTCTGAGGTACTTACATATCTATTACTTTATGTGGATGATATGTTAATTGCTAGCAAAAGTCTTGGAAGAATTCAGAAATTGAAGGATAAGCTCAGATCAACTTTTGACATGAAAGACCTTGGAAGTGCTAAGAGAATTCTGGGTATGGATATTATCAGGAACAAGTCAGCTGGAAGGATGTTCTTAACTCAGCATGACTACATACTGAAAATCTTGAGAAAACTCAACATGCATAAGTCAAGATCAGTCACTACTCCTCTTGGACAACATTTCAAACTGACAGCTGATCAATGTCCCAGGAGTGATCAGGAGAAGTCTCAGATGAACAAAATACCTTATTCAAATGGAGTTGGAAGCATAATGTATGTTATGGTTTGCAGCAGACCTGATATTGCTCATGCAGTGAACTTGGTCAGCAGGTTTATGGCTAATCCTGGAAAAGCACATTGGGAAGCTTTCAAGTGGATAATGAGATATCTGAAAGGTTCAGCACATCTGGGATTACTGTTTGAGAGGACTCAGGATAACAAGCAACCTCTACAAGGTTTTGTAGATTCTGACTATGCTGGAAGCATAGATACAAGAAAGTCTCTGACTGGATATGTGTTTACACTTTATGGCACAACCATCAGTTGGAGGGCTGCTTTACAGTCAGTGGTTACACTATCAACCACTGAAGCTGAGTACATTGCAGTGACAGAAGCAGTAAAGGAGGCTATGTGGCTGAAGGGCATTATCAGGGAATTTGGGATCAGGCAAGATGAAGTTACTGTGCAATGTGATAACCAAAGTGCCATTCACTTAGTCAAGCATCAGGTCTTTCATGAAAGATCTAAACATATTGATGTGAGGCTTCACTTTGTGAGAGATGTGGTGGAAAAGAAGGTAGTCACAATACAGAAAGTTTCAACTGATGACAATGCTGCTGATATGCTTACTAAGGTCATACCAAGTTCAAAATTCAACTACTGCTTGGAACTGGTTAAGGTACAGTCTTGGGATGTGCCTTAATACTATTGTGATGTGAAGGTTAGGTGGAGGCATCTCACTTACTTTGAGGTGGAGAATTGTTATGGGTGCAAAGAAAGTGAAATAAAAATCAGATGAGCAAGTACTGCTGATTAACTGGACATTAACACTATCAGCTGAAGGGGTCAGCTGATAGGTCTGCTGATGGTCATCTGATGGTCATCTGATGGGGTCAGTCGGGATCATCTGGGAAGTCTACTGAGGTCATCAGGAAAGTCAGCTAAGTTATCTGTTGAAATCAGCTGAGGGAGTCAGCTGAGGAGGTCAGCTGATATGTCAGGATGATTGGTCAGGACGACAGTCAGGATGACTGGTCAGGATGGTTGGTCAGGTCAGGATGATGGACAGACTGATTAGTCAGGATGAAGGTTTACTGATGATATCAACTGATGAAGGTCTACTGATGATATCAACTGATGAAGATCTACTGATGATATCAGCTGATGAAGGTCTACTGATGATATCAGCTGAGTACTCAGACTCAGCTGAGGACATATCACATCAGCAGACAAGAAAAGAGCATACTGACTCTGAGTCAGAAATTAAACCAAGAATCAGTTACGAAGCGGTTTAAACTTCCAAGATTGGCAACTGGCAATCAGTTTAACAGAATCAAAACTGAAAACCGTTGGGCTCTGATCGTTATTCAAATTCGGTTGCAACTGTAGCAGTTTTTTTTTTTTTTTTGCGGTTACGATCACAAGCATTAATTAGGATTTCTATATATACGCACATGTGTATAGAGAAATTAATCATACACTTAGAGAGATATCCAAAAACACTTGTAATCTGTATATTCTTCATCGATTAGTGAGAGAGGTGCCCTCATCCGTGGACGTAGATCATTTCTGATCGAACCACGTGAATCTTGGTGTTCTTCAATCTCTTTATTCCAATTGATTTCAAACAATCATTGTTAGCTCAACACATATCATTATGTACTTGTATAAATTATTTACTCTTAATGCATGCAAATAAAAACATCACTTTCAATTATCTCTCAATGGTAACTAGATTTTTTTTGGCTTAACATATATAATTTTTTTTTCCTATCCTAACGATCACTTAAATATCTTCGAGACTTGATTAAATTTGACCAATTTTTGGCTCATCAACTTCTGATTGGATCTTGATGAGGAGCTTCACATCTCATCACCATTGACCTAATCAACTTATCATTGCACTCTTTATATGACATTACTAATAGGATATTGTGCATATTGATACTCTTATTTCAAACATTAGTTATTTAGTTTTTAAATATCCTACATGTGTCTAATAGGATTCAAAACCTAGCTAGCTAATTTTGATTTCTCATTTGCGTGCTATGAATGACATGATAGTTGTTTTTTCTAACTCTAAATTTCAGATGAAGGATCGACGCATGTTTATATCTACCTTTTACTTTTTATGTGATTTGTATCAATGTACCAACAGTCATAATTAAGCTATCTTTTCGTAATACTTCTCTTGCATCTACTATACTCCTTCAATTGAATTTTTTCTAATGTCTGAACATCACGTGTTTTATCTGATTATGGTTTGAAAAAAAAAAAATTGTTAGTTTTATAACAATTAAATATATTTCAAGTAAAATATGAAAAAATTTATTTATGTTTTTTGTAAATTGTATGGGACCAATCAAGGAAAATACGAACCAATATGTGTGTGGGTTTAATGTACATATATAAGGCATGCAATGCAAGTGACAATGATTTTGCATGGGATGCTAAAAACCGCACTCGATCGTCCTTAATGCCTAGTTGAGGTTGACATTCTTTCTCACAACACAATCGTGTATCTTCCACATTTTGTTTTCTCCACATGAATAGCATCTGCTTCCACACACACACCCACACGTGATACTGTGTTTTTTTTTTTTTTTTTTTTTTTTTTTGTGAATGAATGAATGCATAATATACGTAGAGAGAGCAATATTATACTATCCAAAGTGTCCTTTGGGATATTTTCGGGCCACTTATAAATGGACACTTGCTCTTCCCTAGCTTTTTATTCCACCATGCAAGCACAATTACGAGAATCTAACATTTGTCCCAACATTTCATGAGTATTAATTTTACTTTGTTGTACCTATATATATATATATATATATATATATATATACTTGTTTGGTCGGCGTCCAAATTTACTGTAAAGTGTGACAATGCATGATCAAGATATATTCCAACGAATGACGAAAGGCTAGCTAGCTAGCTCAATTTCCTGCTTTTTTTTTTAAATTATGTAAGATAAATAAACTTATATATTATATATAATGATTATTAATTATAAGACTGATTGGAAAAATTTTAAATATTTAATCATGACTATTAAAAATTTCATGTGAAGGACCCGAGTCAATTATCGATAAATTGGATAACAAATATGTGTATTCTTTATTTTATTCCTATTTTTCTTCATAGTTGCAGATTGATTTATAACATTAAGTTTAAATTAATAATTAAATTTTTTTTTAAGTTTTCAAGAATTTGACAAATGGTATTACTACAATATTGATCATTATATATGAATTATATAACTATCATATTTATCATTCATAACCTCATTATATACATATATATATATATATATATGAATATGTACATATAAATATAATATCAAAAGTAGAGAATCGAAGAAGTAAAGAAAATTTTGATTGATATTGACCACAAGACCTGAGACAAAATGGAAGTCAATCAAGCAACTTCGATTATCAAAATTATGAAATTAAATAATTTATGTACATTAAATTAATTAATCAGGAAAAAAAAAGCCCAAATTCATCGAAAGAAAATAATTTGTACGTAGTATTATATATATATATTATAAGAAAAACTCTATCCACATCGGCTCAGCTTTAGCCAAAAAAACAAAGGAATCTTTGTTTAGACGAAGAGTGGAAAAGAAAGAGGTCCCAATTGGATAAATCCAACTTCAATTCTTCTCCAACTCACTAGATGCCTCCACAACACACACTTACCTTCTTAATTGGACCACTCCAAATACTCTTTTTTTTTATTTTTTTATTTTTTGAGAAGGTATTTTAAAAAATAAAATAAATTATATATTCAATTATCATAAACAATTGTTTTAATTTTGACATATACAATTTAATGTATACTGATATAATTAAGGGAGCATTTGGTACAGAAATTTTTCAATGAGAATGAAAATTAAGATAAATATATAATAATTATAGTAACTAATGAGAAAAAAAAAGATACATAATATTATTATTTTTTAAAAAAATCTCTTATGTTTATTTAAAAAAACAATAATTAGAGCACACTAATATGTAACCACTATGAAGATAAATATTCAATCAATATATATAAAATAAATTTTAATTCCTATTATCATTAAAATATTTGAAAGCTAAGCGTTCCTTAAATATGAGTTTGCCATAGATCCAATTTTATGTATATGCACATTAGTTCACTTATACTTAGTTACTTACTCATTCGATTTGTATTTATTTTGTTTAAATGTTTGTTATGTTTCTTGTCTTGACCACAAGAAAATTGAGTTCTAGTGACGATCATTATAGATTATTTAGCTACACTACAAAAAAATTGATCTTTAATAACATAAATTATGTTATTATAACTTTTTCAGTTAAAAATCTTTAGTGATAGAATAATAATTTTTATTGACAGATTTTATCATTAAAGATCATTTTTCTCTCATTAAATATTTTTATCTAGAGAAGCAATAATGACAGAAAACATTTATAATACTAACACTTATTATACTAAAATTCAATATTCTTGTAATATTAATACATTTATTATGGTATCGGGATGTGCCTAAATTATAAGTTGGTCTTACGCACGTGAAACAATTTTACAGTACAATTAGTCCGCAAACTTTTAAATAAATTAATTAACACTGACAAATTAACTAATACTCCCTCTGACTCCGACCATATTAATAATTTAATATTCAATTTTTTTTTTTTGACATTTCATAATAATTTTCTCACCCAAAAATAATAATTAAACACTCCCATAACACTTACTTTTATTTTAAAATAGTATTCATTTATTGATCCAAAAAATCAATAGCATATTTTTCTTTAAACATGTGCCCTTTAAAGTTTGAAAATTAATAGAATTTAATGGAACAACTAATACGAAATACAAATCAATTGCACAGTAAAACTGGTTTCACAAGACTTTGCCTATAATATTAGTTGTTCTTATAAATGAACAAATTAAAGAGGTACAACAAATTTTATATCATACATGGAATGACTCTTTGTGCACCCAAGCGTATGATGTTGTTACCAATTTATCGGGTTTAATGGATATATTTATGTGGTTCCGATTAGTATATAACAAATAAATATATGTAAATAAAGAACGTAAGAACAACGACAATTACCCTAGAATATGATTTAGAGTGTTATCTAAGGAGCCCCTAGCCTGAGTGTATCATTGCTTGAGTGAGTTGTGAGGATAGGATTCTAAGATCCTTACAAATGAGGGGGAAGACCCTCTATTTATAGAGGTCAACCTTAAAAGGTAAAAAGACTTATATGTCCTTTGTAATTGTGTTATGGCCTATTTACAGTCATACACAAGAATGTCCTATACTTACATTATAGAAATTCGATCAATTTGAGGATAAACATGGGTTCCGGTAGACCCTAGTTCGGAAGCATAAAATTGGATAATTCCAGTCACAACGCACGATATGCATTTAAATTTAAAAATCAATTGTAAAAAATAAAATGCATATATAGGCCAGTGTGCACTATGTGCTTTTAATTAGTAATACCCTAAACAATAATCAACAATATTAATTATTTTGGACAAACACAAATTTAAATTAAAATCGAGCTAATTAAAATTTAAGTGCATGTTATGTATTTGAATTTGATTTTTTTTTTTATGAGTCATGTACATATATAAAAAGTAAATTAAATCTCAAATTAATATCAGAAAAAAATTGTCAAATTTCTAGTAAGTTCTCACATTAAGATATACACGAGCAAAACACGTTCGGAATAAAGTGGATTTGAATTTGTTAGATTTCTTTTTGATTGACTAATCAAGAAAATCACAAATACTATTATTATTCTTAAGAGCATATCATACCACATGTGTAGAGATTTCATACTTTATTTGACATAGTTACTTCTTGCGAATAATATTAACAAATAGTGGGTGTAATATGTTATGTTAGATCGATATAATATTCTAATCCTTAAATTATCATTAAATCATCATCGAATAAGTTTGCCGTACAAAGGACACCTTCTGTCGTTTGTACATATTCGTCATCGTGTGTTACTTTTTCTTTCTACACATCACTCACTCTCATTAATATTAAAAATAAATAAAAAAATGTCCAAGAAAAAAAAAATAAAAGATGCTAATATTCCAATTGTACCCTCACTCATCTTCCCTATATATATAGATACTTCCACTCCCATATCTTCATCACAATCAAAACTAAATTCCAAGAACCAATCATCAACAAAATCAACACCTTTTGAAGCTCTTACATATCATCTTATTGCATCAATGGAGCATGTGAATAAAATGGTGTCCGAGAAGCCCGTTGTGATCTTTAGCAAGACACAATGTTGCATAAGCCACACAATCAAGACCCTCTTTTATGATTTTGGTGTCAACCCCACAATTTACGAGCTCGATGAGATGGCGATGGGTCGGGAAATCGAGCAAGCCCTGGCTCGTCAAGGGTGCAACCCTACCTCGCCGACCGTGTTCATTGGTGGTGAGCTTGTTGGTGGAGCAAACGAGATCATGAGCCTCCACCTCAATAGGACCTTGAAGCCCATGCTTAAAAGAGCCGGCGCTTTATGGGTCTGATTTTATGAACACGTACTACATATAAATAAATATATAATAAAAGTTATCGCATGTTTTAACGTGTAGTATTATAGATTAAAGAGTCGGGTTAGTACGTAGAGAGTGAGGCTTTTTTGTGCTCCAAACTTTACTACTAGTTGCTAAATAATGTGTACTTCAACTTTTTTGTATTGAAGTTCAACCTCATGTATGCATGAATTATATATATAAACTTAAAGTTTTAATATTTGTTTGTTTCTTGTTACACATTTTACCTGCATTATATATAGATATATAGCATATGGGCGCGCATGCAAATCAATTTGGTGACTTATTACTAATTGTGGGGAATTGGTTGCAAATGCAATTTAACTTATCAAATATGAGTTCAAAATTTCTATATAAGGACACTTACACAGAAGTGCTATTTTATAATATCATTACAAATAATTGTAAAAGAAAAAAATTATACAGGGATTCAAAATAATACAATTTTACAAATTGTATTTGTACATGCACTTTGATCAATTAATGCATACCCATAAGAAATTCAATATTCAAAAGTGTGTGGCCAAACGTCTATGTTAAACTATCTAATAAGTCTATTAATTAATTATACCAAAACCCTGCAAGTATTTAAAATCTAAAATATGGTTTTTGCAATTTCTCACTAAAATCATTTACGATTTTATTGTTTTAAGTCGTATAGATAATAAAGAAATTAATTTTTGTCGACGTAGCATTTGAGAGAAAAGTCCATCTTGATTTTCTTTTAATATACATTCAAATTTACTAGAGATCATATCTTGCTAATCTTGAGCAATTTGTAGTCTCCTGAAATATGGGTTTTCTCATGTCAAATCTCACCAATTTTAATTTATATATTTTTCAAATTAAATAAACTAGTATTTTTTAGTGCCAGGAGTTTTGGTTTTTTTTTTTTTTTCTTTAGTGTCGCGAGTGTACTTAATTGGATTGCTGCACATCAAATTTATTTCCTCCATAAGTTGAGTTTCTGAATTCCGAATGAACTCAATTTTTTTTTTTTTTTGTTATGATTCTCTTTTTGATATGCTTCATATGGTTCAATCATTTCTCAATTTTTCATCAATAGTAGTCCCAATATTTTTTCTACTTAAGGTTCTAAAATAACTTTAATTGCATAGAAAAATATATAATCAGATCATTGAGACCATATTAACATTGGTCAAATCATTATAAAAAAATGTAGAAATGTTATTTCTAAACAACTAACTAAAGCATACAAATTTTGACTTTTCACTATTGTTTGGAACACCAAATACGTGCAATAATATTAATGCACTCCACCATTCTCCAGTTTTTAGTGATATCTTAGAAGGTCGAGCATCAAATATTATTTATATTGAATTATTAAAAAATACAAAAAAAATGTACCTTTTATTTAATTTTTTGAAAGCTGTGTGGAGCTTATTTTGGTTTGGGACATTAATCGTTCACAGGGAACATTGAATTGAATAAATTGTATTGATTTTAAGTATCCGTTAGTCTATAACTATAATACTCAATTTGATTATTATTGTTTCATATTCAATATTTTATTGTAAAGTACTGTCACTTATGCAACTGATGCATAGTGCACTCAATCAACAATTAAATTTATTTATCCTAAAAATTTAGGTTGCTTATATTAAAAAGTATAGATTAATTACATTAAAAAAATTTCAACATGTAAATTTTTTAATATCAACAACTCAATTGTTGAATAAATACGTCGTGAACCCGATGCATAAAATACATTTTGCTTAACCCTTATATCAGTAGGGTGAATGTCTTGTCTCAAATATTAGGGTCTATTTAATGTGAATCATTTAACTCATGACCTAATAGAGTTGACTCTATTAAAATCAGTTCATTTAACATTTCTGATTCAATAGACAAAGTGATATATAGCTCCATTATCTATGGTTGAGAAGCCATTGGTTCGAATCACCATTTGACGAATTAAAAGGAAAACTCTAGATTCAACAGAATGGCTTCGAATCACCATTTGACGAATTAAAAGGAAAACTCTAGATTCAACAGATTTGAATTTAAAGTTGGATAACTTACGTATTGGTTCAAAAAAGTAACTATATTTACAAATTGGTTCACGCTTTACAATTTTTGCACATAAGTATATTTTTTTCCTGTACAGAAACATATTTTTTTCTGCACAAAAACCTATTTGTAATTTGTGTCAATTTTGTGAACCATTTTGTAATTTTCCCTTTAAAGTTATGTTTGGATGGAACCATTCCATACCATCTTTTGAGGAACTTAATTTCTGGAAATCGAAGTTCAATATTTATTCAAGGTCAGGACAAGCAATGTATTAGCCCAACGCCCAAGTCAAAACCAAGATTCAACGATCAACTGCTCAACATTTCCTCTTCTAATTGCGCATGCATACAAAGTTCCAAACCAAATTACACATTATAGATTATCTCCAACACCCATTCTACACAAAAACTCCATCAATTCTTAACAATTAGACTCGACACGAGTTCAAGGATTTCACGTCGCATTTTAGACACAACGGACGGGGTTACCTGCTCCTTGATTTTAGAGAACCACAAATCCTTTGGCCCCTCACTAGCAAACCACTCACATATTCCCCGTGCAATGGCTGTAACATACAAGCCACAATCATAGCCGTTCATTTGCTTTGGTGTATCAGACCAGTTGATCAAGTTTGCATCCGACACTGTATAAGAAACAACAGCTCTATAAACCTTTTTGGCGTGTGTGTTATTGAGTCCACCGTTGCTATCATGGTGCACAAATAGATTAGCATTTCTCTCGAAAGCAAGTAAGCTCCAGTGGCTCCCGCCTTCTGCCATTGCCACGTCATCATTGTCATTGATCGGGAATATTATCAGCTGCTTTTGTGATAGATTAAGAGGTTGTATGAAATCCTTAAGGGTTGCTTCATCGGGGCACTCCTTTATCCAGAAAGCAATAGAAGGTGTAACCAGAAGGATGTCCTCAGATGGATAGGAGGAAGATAGGTAGCTGAAATAGAATTCAATTATGCGATCATTGAGATAAAAAGGACCACTCAGAATGTGAAGATCTGAGCGCCTTAACACGACGTCATTATAGCTGAGGATCTTGTCGTTTGCCTTTCCTTCTTCCATGTTTTAAACTACTAACAACACCTGAAAGGAAATAGAAAGCTTACATTGTTAGTGTTTTGCTCTGATCTAGTAATAATTGAGTTAAGAAATGATTGTTGATTGAGGAACAGTTGAATGATTGAGGGAAAATATTATAGGGAATGAGGCAGTTAATCAAAATGGGGTGATAATTGCAACTTATTTTGAGTTTCATCACCTCAAATGAAGTATGATGAAGGTGATTTTGTTATCTTTAATTCTAATTAAAGACCAAAATTACCCAATATTCATTCTCGTCCAACATGAATAAAGAAAATCAGTGCTTCTCCATTGGGGAAGTTCACAAGGAGAAAAACCATGGAAAGGCGTGCAAAAGGAGGAAAAGTGTCGGAAAGGACGAGAAGGGAGAAAAATAATGGGAAACCATGCTTCATTTAGGCCTGTTAAATCGCAATCATAAGGAGAAATATCAAACGAAAGCACACTTCAAATTGTGAATGTTAGGCTACATTCATAACATCACAAACAAACTCTTTATAGATGTAATATCATGAATTACTACCCATTAAGACTTTGAACTCTTACTATAGACAAAGAGGTGAAATGCAACTACAAGATGTAATCACATTAATATCCATCAGAAGATAATCCCTTGAAGTAGATGAATATTTATGGTGCTCACGCGACAGGAAGCTTTATCAAACGATACTGCCAGTCCCTAAGCCTAACCTACCTGACATAAATAAAATCTTGATGAACTACAACCCAGTTTTATATTCTTTGATAAGATACATACAAGCACTTATTGAAATTACTGATCCCACGATTTATAAATCACATGTTAGCATTTTCCTATCATAAAGGATCTAAACTCTCGGTCAAGATCCCAGGTTACTCCCTTCAAGACATTATGACCACACAATAATTTAAACTAGTTCCTTAGATTAAATCCACTATCTAATCTGACCCAGAATTGGCTGCTAAACCTAGAATTCGATATACACCGAAGATTGATCCTTACATCCTACACTAGGTGCATTCCGCGGTTTGAAGACTGAAAAAAATTACACACAATCACACAGATCAGGTGTAGAATCTCCAAAAAGTCCACCAGGATAGATAGATTAATATTTTCTTTGTTTAGCTGCAAGAATAAAATGGAACTTCAACTGATGGGTTGAACGGTTGAACCATATAGGACTTTACTATGACTTCAATTGGGACCCCGCTGCATTAACAAAAATGGTACTTCAACTGTTACTGCTGTAGCTGGGAGCCATATAATAGGAATAACTTCCCCATTTGCAAACCCATAGCTGCGCGCAACTAAAGACAACGTAGATTCTAATTCCGGTTTATGAGACCTATATGTACATATTTTTAACAAAGCACACAAATCATACACCAGGGAAGGAACATTCATCGAACACATTACGTTCAACAGAATAATAAGTCTACCCCACATGAATAAGATCATTAATTAGAAATTTCAGAACAATGTGTTTACTTGTCGACTGAAGGATATCCTAGGATAATCTTAAGAGAGGTGATAAGAGTCTATTTTTTTGGCTACTCATTATGCGATCACATGTTTACTTTAATCTTGAGCATGTTGGTATTTCTTTTCTTTTTTTTTCTGCAGTTCAAATATATACTGAAGAACAACTCAAACCTCCATAATCGATCACTAAAGCTTCAATCTTTAACCAATTTCAATTCTCAATCATAAAACACACAAACAGCAAAAACAAGTAAAATCCCACTTTGATTCTCACTTCACCGAGCAGAATTAAATAAAATTACAGAATCAAACTTCGAACTAAAAAACAGAGCAAAGAAATTACCTTATTTGAGGAATAGTTGTTTGTCGTTAGCCATACCTAAGATCACCTAAAAATTCACAATTAAATTACCCTAAATTACGCAATTAAATTAAACTGCAGAATCAAACTTCTAATCAAACCTTCGTCCGACTTGCATACTGTCAAACCAAAAACAGAGGATCAACCAAATTGATGCGGAAGCTTATCGTACGCCTGTGCCGTCCTCGAAAGCCTATGCCGTACCCGAAAGCCTCCGTTGGCAACAACAGTAGTCGGAAGCTTGTGCCGTCCTTCGTGAAAATATATTGTCCGACGGGCTTCGCGCAAACTCACCTCTGAAGCCGCCTTCGTGTTCGCACGATGCCCTCGCAGTCGGTCGTGTTCCAGACTTCCAGTGCGATTGTAGAAAACAAACCTTCAATTTTGCTCTTGCTTTTGAACACATAAATTAAAATAAAAATAAAAAAATATAAAAAAAAAAGTAGAAAAATTTAAGTGATATAGTGAAAAAAAAAAGTGAAAAAGTAATAAAAAAAATAGTGTAAAAAGTGAATAGTAATTTTCATAAAAAGTAAAAAAGCAAATGAGAAATATACAGTGGAACGGAAGAAAATGACAATGAGTAACATTTATTCTAAATTTAAATTACAGTTTTTTCTAAAATTTTATTTTAAGTTAAATTTTTAAGTTTATTAAAAAAAATTATTTTGCGATTAAGACTTAAGAACAGATCTACCTCTACACATAAAAACTTAAATTACATGGCAAAATTTTAAAGTATTAATTACAATTTAAATCACGACATTTTGCATTTTAAGTAAAATTTCGAATCTTATGAAAAAACTTCAATTAATTTTTTTTTTTTTTTGAGATTACAGGTTAAAGATATATTTGTCTTTACATGTGACTTATGTGACGTCTACGAGTATGATAACGGCTCATAATAAATATTATATTACATGAAAAAAATTTAAAATTAAGATTTTAAATTTTAAATAATTTTTAAATCTTACCTTTCAATTTATTTTAGGGTTAATATTAAATTGCATCTTGTACTATGGGTTATTTATCAATTTGCATCCTATACAATTTTTTTTTTATCAAATTACAATCCATATTATACATTTTTTACGGATTACAACCTAAACTAATTTTTATTTTATTTTTCCAATATGTGCAAGACACATTTATCTAGCAAGGACATAATTGTTCATTTAAATATTTTATTTATCTACCAAGGACATAATTTCAAACCATTCGTTTAAATTTAACAATTATAATGCTCAACAAAGTAAGAAATATCCCCTTGTTTTTTTTTTTTTTTTTGTGATTTTATTAAATTTAAATTATGCTTAATGTATTTTAGTAGTGTATTATTATGAAATGAAATATTTAAATGGACAATTATGTCTTTGATAGATAAATGTGTCTTATTTTTTAATTTTTATTATAGGTTGAATCTAACATATATACAGTATACTCCTACAATATATAAGTATATTAAACGTATCACTATTTTTTTATATTTTAACATATGTATAATATAGATAAATTTCATAACATAAAGTGCAGAGTATATATAATATGTAATTTATTTGAATTGGTTTATAATTAATACTCTTTAATAGAACAAATAAATACATTTTAATATAATAAGGGTCAGTCACAAATTGATACAAAAATAATGTACTATTTTTAAATAGATATAATATGCAAAAAAGTAACCCTATTACTCAACTTATATTTATACTATTATGCAAAAAATTTGTACCTATTTAAAAATCAGTACATTACTTTTATATCAATCTGTGATTATTTCATAATATTCTTTAATGAAAATAATTAATATACTTTAAAACTACTGAACAAGTTTCTATCATCCCTGAACAAATTTCACGTTAAATATTTTTCCACAATACTTTTCCTCAAAAACTAAAAAAAGTCATTGATATCAACATTTTTAAAGGTATATGCTTGCAATTTAATTTAAGGACCCGACTATATACCCTTCTAATTTTATAAGATACACATATATATATTATCAAATATCTATTTTATCTATTTTTACCAAAAAAAAAAAATTGAATTAAATATACATTAATTTTAGTATATTCATAAAAAATAATTGTTAAATACATATTTTTCTTAATTTACCGCTGTCTTCCACCAATTCATTATTTCACGTTATAAAATTAAGAAAAAAAGAACATTGTTAGTGTTAATAGGCGAACTTCCCCGAGATAATTATGAGATTAATTAACCAAGTCCAAGAAGGTCGCCAACCTGCGTAGAAACTACGTCACCAACATAAAGAAGCTCACCTAGATGGAGATGAAGGTTGCTCAGGCTACTACCAGACTAAGTCAAAGAACCAGCCATACCCAGGAGAGAGAAGCTCGCCCATACTCAAAGCAACCCAGCAAGAATCCACCTCTACATTGCTCCCGAAAACAACACAAGGCCCCGAAGCTCGCCCAGAAGCTCGCCTAGGCCAAGGACATAGACGACGTGTATATAAGGGGCAAGCAAGTAGACATGTAGTAGGACGAAGCTTTTGTAAAGGTAGCATGACTAGTGAACAAAGACAAGTGTCAAGGACACTAGTCGACACCTAAAGCCAAATATGCTCACAAGGTGCCACCTCACACATGCAAACCTATAAATATGTCTTACATGTACCTTTCTCTCTCTAAGTTTCATAATACACACAATTACTTTCTCACTCTAGCTCTCTACTTTCTCTCTCTATATTCAAGCATCAAGAACAAATTTTGCTTAGATTATTGTTTGGTAGATCTAAGTTGTTTAACAGTCATTAATCATTCAATTAGTATAATCTATCAACAATTTGGTGCTAGAGGAAGGGCCTGAACCTCCGATTCTGCAAAACTGAGAGCAAAAAGTGTGAGAATCCTTTGAAGATTTGAAGGTGTTCTTGAGCTTCAACAAGAACACTTGAAGATACATACTAATTCCCAGTTTCCGGCTAAATTCCCAGAATTTCGGACTAAAAACGTAACAAAGAGGCTTTTAAACGCATGCGTGTAGACGAATAAACCAAATTTTGGACAATTCGTGTGCATGCAAGGCTAGACAAAACCTGAACAAAATTTACCTTTGCTGGGAATTGACGACCTTGACGACCTTCCACATAAACTAAAAATGTCAAAGGAAAATACATCCGCGACTACCAGGAGATGGAAGGGGCGAACTAATCAGCCCCAGGCTGATGGGAAGACTTCGCGCTGAGCTCCCCAGAAGAATGATATTCCACGAGCTCCTCAGTGAGCTTCGGCAACGCGGGAAGAACTAAACCCCGCCTTGAAGGACCTCGCCAATACCCCGACGAGCTCCAACGCACAATTGCTGCCCTCCAAAGGCTGCAGCAGAGGTAACAGGGCGACCTCGCCCAAGGGTCTGGGCGAGCTCCTGCCAATGAACCCCGCCAGCAAACAACTAGGCCTACTCAGGCCGCCCAAACTCGGGCCCAGGCGAGTTACCATCCAGCTGAGCAGGAGGCGAGCTCCGCGCGAGCTCGCCAACATAGAGAACGGGCCAGAAAGGCTAGAATGGAGGAAAGGCTCGACTCGCAAGACGGGCGAGCTACAGCCTATACGGAGGCATCAGCCACCCATCACTCAAGGGAAGTCCTCCGGGGAAGGTTGGGGCCCATGCGGGAAGAATACGAGCAAATGTCCGCCCCCGCTTCATCCCTGAGGGAGAAGTCGGATCTACGTCCGCTTAGGTCCGCACACGAACGTTTGAGGAGATCGGCATCTGACAGACTTGGTCCAAATGGAGGCCGCCAGTTCCAAATCATCACAGATGGGCTGCCCCAAAGCGAGGGAATGCGGGGACGTGCGTCCACGAGGCCTCACGACCTTTGAACAGCCTCCACAGGAGGTAGCTCACAATGATGAGTTGGTCACACTAAAAAAGGTCATTGAGCAGCTGCAGATGCAAGTAGCTGCCAAAGCTGGCGGACCTGACGCCACCTCCCTTCCAGCATCGTCGTTGGCACCCGCCATCCTCAAAGCACCAGTTCAGAAAAAGATCCAGTTCTCGGTGATGTCCGCATACGAGGGCGAATCTGATCCGAAGGTCCACCTAGCCAAGTATGCGGACTACATGATCTCCGTGGGTGCCGCTGACGCAACACAATGCCGGAACTTCCTGCTGACCCTCGGGGACCGAGCTCATCGTTGGTTCTCATCCCTCACCCCGGGGTCAATTCAATCCTTTGGTCAACTCATGCGGGAGTTCTTGGCCCACTTTTCTGGGTTCGGATCTTACCTGATCCAGAAACACCGGCTCGTCAATATCCATCAAGGCGAGAATGAGACCGACCATCAGTACTTAGAAAGATTTGACAAGATCCTGCTGGAAGGTGAGCCGGTGAGTGAGGACACGAAGATAGTCACAGTGATGGCTGGACTCAAAAAGGGCACCGAACTCTGGAAAGAGATGCATCTCGCATGCCCGAACACCTACATCGAGTTTAGACACAAGGCGGGGGTGTACGTGGCCATGCAAGAGGCCTTGATAAAGGAGGCTGGTCCCTCCGAGGAGAAGAAGCCGCATGGAAAGAAGTCCGGGGGCACGTACAAAGCTCCCCGGAACTTGAAAGCATTTGGTGACGGAGATGAATTCAAAGAAAAGCTCAACCAAGTTCTCACTGTCTCCGTCGACCACGTCTTTGCTACGGTCAAGGACAAAGCTATTCTGAACGAACCTAGGAGGATTCGTCAAGACCGCACAAAGCTTAATCCCAACAAGTTTTGTGCCTATCACCAGTCGATCGGTCACTTCACCAGCGAGTGTCGCGACCTCCTCAAACAGCTGTGGAAATTTTACGAGGAGGAAAAGTTGGCCGACTTCGTGAAAAAGGCATCTGCCAAGAGAACGAGGATTGATAGGCGAGAAGTGTCTGAGGATGAGGAAGATGATGAGGACCGTCGAGGTCTGCAACACATACGAAGGGTACCTCCGCAAGACCAGGAACCAACGAGGGAACTCCTCGTTCTCGAAGAACACTATGGAGTTGCCGGCGGACTCCAGGACGGGAGATCCTCCATTTCCAAGAGATAAAGAAAGGTCAAAGTTCGGGTCATAAATCAAGTTCAAGAAGGCAGCTCCAGTTCCAAGCCTGCTGCACCTCCAACAGCCGAACTTACCTTCTCCCCGGCAGACTTGGAAGGGGTGTTGATCCCCCATAATGACTTGTTGGTGATTAGCGCCAACATAATGAACGTCCGAGTTCACAGGCTGCTAGTGGACACCGACGCATTCACCAACATACTTTTTAAGTCCACCTTAGACTCCTTAGGTGATTTTGAGTCATATATTGAACCTAATAATGCTAGGATAGTGGGGTTCGGAGAAGTTGTAACCGTCCCCGTAGGCCAAATTAGGTTGAGCGTCCAACTTGTATCGGCCGAGGATCCGGAGAGAAGACTGACTAGGTTAGTAGATTTCCTCATTGTCGACCAGCAGTCTACCTACAACGGTTTTCTTGCCGCCCTTTTATTAATGAATTCAAAGCGGCGTGTTCGACCTACTACTATTATCTCAAATTTCCAACTCCTAAAGGTGCTGAAACAGTAAAAGGCGATCAGAAAAAAGCCCGTGAATGTTTACTCCAAATCAAAGATGGCCAATTGAAGAAAGTTGTGACGCAGGTTCACGTTCTCGAGGAGGATATTAAGATTCCAGCAGACGAGCCAAACATCCTGGACATCATCTCAACGGAAACCGAGTTGATGGAGGTAGACGACCTGCCAGAATCGATGATCAAAATCGACTAAGTTCCGGGACCTGTGCAAAATACACAACCGGTACCCATGGAAGAAGTGGAGGAAACTCAAACTAACCAAATGCAGGAACCAGCGCAAGATTCGCAACCTGCACTCATGGAAGTGGTCGATGATTCTCAAGATGGAGAACCTGCGGGAAATCAATAACCGGTGCCAATGGAGGTGGATTCAACTCCCCAAGTTGCAGAACCTTCCCGAGTTGGTGAATCACCAAAAGCAGTGGGAATTGGTGAACCTGCCCAAGTTTAAAGCAAAGCTGATGATCTCGAGCCACGTATAGGCCATGAACCTGTGCAGATGTCACAAGAGGAATGAGATGAGTTCATCAACGACCCAAGGTGGAAAATCAAGAAAAGGAAGCCACTCCCATGGAGAAATTGACGGTAATCCCGGTGGACCCGGAAAGGAACTTGGAACTTTTTATAGGTTCTGGGTTTCCAGAACCGTACCGGTCGAAGATGGAGTTATTTCTTATGTCCAACCTGGACGCATTTGCCTGGTCCCACGAAGATATGACGGGGATCCCGTTGGAGCACGCATGTCACCGGCTCAACTTAGATCCGACGAGGAAACCTGTGTGCCAAAAACGAAGGAAGTACGGACCAGACAAATACGAAGCTCTAACCACGGAGGTTAAGAAGTTATTGGACAACAAGTTGATCAAGGAAGCATTGTGCCCGCAGTGGGTGGCGAACCCAGTCTTGGTAAAAAAGCCCAACAGGGCATGGCGACTATGCATTGACTTCACGGACCTGAACAAGGCGTGCCCGAAGGATAACTTCCCACTGCCCCACATTGATCAACTTGTAGATAGCACTGCAGGCCACGAAATGATGACCTTTATGGATGATTTTGCAGGCTATCACCAGATAGCAATGCACCCAGATGACCAGGAACATACGGCGTTCTACACTAACAAGAACATGTACTGTTGGGAGAGGATGCCGTTCGTACTCATCAACGTCGGAGCTACCTACCAAAGGTTGGTGAACAAGATGTTTGACCAACAAATTGGCCATACCATGGAGGTATACGTAGACGACATAGTCTTCAAAAGTTTGCGAAAGGAGGATCACCTTGACCACCTGAAGCAAGCTTTCGAAATATTGCGGCACTACAATATGAAGTTGAATCCAAAAAAGACCAGCTTTGGCGTACATTCGGGAAAGTTCCTGGGGCATCTGGTGAGCCAAAGGGGGATAGAAGTCAATCCGACGCAGGTCAAATGCATTATCGAGATGGGCGTTCAAAATTCAGTGCAAAAGGTTCAAAGACTGACCGGATGTTTGGCAGTTTTGAACCGGTTCATCTCTAGGTCCGGGGATCGGAGTCGTCCATTTTTTGAAGCAATCAAGGTAAACACACTCAGATACAAAGAAGCAGTTAAAGCCAATAAGCTCCATCTTAAAAACCACTTTAAATGGACGAACGAATACCAACGAGCCTTTGAAGACATCAAAGCATACTTGGCGAATACCCAAATCCTGTCAAAATCGGTACCTGGAGAGAAGTTATGCATGTACCTTGCTACTTCAGAAGTAGCCATTAGCTCCGTCCTGGTTCGAGAAGAGGGTAAAACACACCTACTAGTGTACTACGTAAGCCAAGTATTACATGAAGCTGAGTTGTGGTACACCCCAACGGAGAAGCTAGCCTATGCACTGGTGATGAGTGTTAGAAAATTGAGGCCCTAACCATCCAGTAGAGGTGTTGACAAAGTTCCCACTACGGAAAATACTACAACGGTCAGACACTGCAGGACGCTTGTTGAAATGGTCACTAGAAGTTAGCCAATACGGTATAACCTAAACACCCCGAACAGCGATCAAGGGACAAGCGCTCGCCGATTTCATCATCGAGCTAACTTTCCCGCAAGATCCAATGAGGGGACGTATAGCTCTGTGGCACCTCTACGTTGACGGATCATCAACTAGCACAACAGCAGGAGCCGGTGTAGTTCTAATCAGCCCAGATAGACAAGTCTTTCGACTTCAGAGCAACAAACATCGAGGCGGAGTACGAAGCATTGATAGCCGGACTTAGTTTATCATTAGCTGTGGGGGCAACCAATCTTCAGATTTTCGGAGATGCTCAGCTAATAATATCCCGAGTCTGGGGGGAGTACGAAGTAAAAGATCAACAGATGATGACGTACCAGAGGATAGTTGCACATCTGATCTCGATGTTTACGCAAGTTTACATCAATCAAATCCCAAGACTGGAGAATACCCAAGCTGACGCTCTAGCCCAACTAGCTACCAGCAATGGCGAAGCTGACTTGACGGAGGTTGTCATCACCAAATTGAAAAACCCCTCGACTTTTGATTACAAAGTAAATCAGACATCGAGTGGGGGCAGGAGGATGGTGAAGATTGGCGCATTCTGATCCAAAAATACTTGAAGGACAGAGTGGTTCCTGAAGATGCGTGGAAAGCTAGTCGGCTAGTGAAGCAGGCAGTCAGATATACGTTGGTGGATGACCAACTTTACAAACGTGGATTCTCTCTACCCCTACTCAAATGCTTATCTAAAAAGCAGGGGTTCGAGGTGTTAGAAGAAATTCACGAGGGGATTTGCGGAAGTCACGCTGAGGGGCAAGCTTTGGCATATAAGACAATCAGACAGGGGTACTACTGGCCCACTTTTCGCAAAGATGTCATTAGCTTCGCGCGAAGGTGCCGAAAGTGTTAACTTTTCGCACCTAATATTCACTCCCCAGCTACTCAACTTAAGTCCGTCTTCAGCTCGTGGCCCTTTGCAAAATGGGGAATCGACTTGATCGGTCCATTTCCACCTGGCAGGGGCAGTTTAAAGTTCGGTGTGGTAGCAGTGGATTATTACACTAAATGGGCTGAAGCCGAGGCCCTTACGATAGTGACGCAAGAGAAGATGATCGGTTTCATATGGAAGAATTTGATATGCCGATTTGGACTTCTGCAATCGATTGTGACGGATAATGGAAGGCAGTTCGAAGGTCAGAAGTTGAGAGAATTTGTAGTTCATGGAATATCAAGAAGCACTACTCAACTCCGTACCATCCGCAGTCGAACGGACAAGTCAAAGTAGTAAATAAGTTATTGAAGCACGTGTTGAAGATCCGTTTAGAAGAAAAGAAATGAAGCTGGGCAGACGAATTCTCGGAGGTTCTATGGTCGTACAGTACATCATATCGAGCAAGCACCGGAGAAACACCCTTTGCCTTGGCCTTCGGAACGGAAGTGGTAATACCGGTGGAAGTCCAGAACAAGATTTGGAAGGTGGTTGGATTTGATGAAGAAAAGAACGACGAAGCTTTAGCAGTGGAGAAAGAATTGCTTGAAGAAACTAGGGCTTCGTCAGAAATGAAGAATGCCACCTACAAGCGTAGAGCGGAGAAGTACTATAATTCCCAAGTCCGAGATCGAAAGTTCAAAGTTGGGGATTTAGTACTAAGGAAGAAGTTGGCAACTCCACCTGGTGTATTCGGACTGAATTGGGAAGGACCGTTCCGGGTCACCGTAGCTTGGGCAAATGGGACATACGACCTCGAAGACGCAGAAGGAAAGGCCTCATCGTACACATGGAGTGCAGCGCATCTGAAGAAATTCTATCAGTAACAAGAAAAGGGTTGGAGTATGAAAAGAAGCTGCTACATTTCCTTGAGGAGTCTGTCCAGGATCATGTGTGTTCCACCGAATCAGACTTCCGAAGCTAAGATGATAGATTCATTGCATAAACGTGTGTCTACGTCAGTTCAAAGACTTGTCAGAAAAGAACAGAGTACACCCAGCTGTTGGCAGTAGAGGAAGGCGAACTACCCCTTGTAATAGACTAGACGAAGGTTCACATCAGAAGTATTGATGGCAACCTATGTAAATTACGTTACTATATGAAGTTAGCAATTTTTCAGAAAATGTCAACTATTCGAAGCTTCGTAATACACAAGGACCAAGCTCCCAAACGTTATAATCTAAAAGCTCAAAGGCAAAGGCCAAAGTGCCCAAGGTTAGCGAAGGTATCCTTTTTAAAGGATAACCAAGCACCAACTGCCCTAAGTTAGAAAAATTCACAAAATAGACGATTAAAACGTCTAAGGCAAGGTTCATGAAACCCGATCGCCCAAAGTGAATTAAATAAAGAACAACTCGCTACCCTAGGTGGTTTAAGACGAGCAATTCGCGGCCCTAAGTGGTGTAAGACTAAGAATACGTACTAGTCAAACAAAGGTACAATTCGTAGTCCTAAGCGACGTAAAACGAATAATTCTCTTCTCAAAAGTAGAATAAGACGAACAAATAAGTACCAAAAATATAAAAATGAGCTAATCAAAGATATAACGTACGTAAAAGTTTAAATAGGCAAGTTGAAGCAAAAAGATAGAATTCCATTAAAAAATACTTGGGAAACTTTCAAATAAAAAGAATACTTGAAAATTTTCCAAGTATGAGAAGTTGTGCTAGCCACAAAGGTCGCCTAGCTGACTATCTTTAAAGCTACAAAACAAGCTCCTTCTGGGCGAGCTATACGCAGCCCAGCGAGCTACTACGATTTGGCAAAAACAAAAGAAAGTTACACTAAGAAAAATAAAGAGAAAAATAACTAAGTCTCTGGAGCAGCGGGGGCATCAAGGGTTGGAGTGGCAGAAGCGTCGGCAGGGATCTCGGGATTGGCGACCTCGGGAACAACCTCGCCACCAGCAACTTGGCGATCTTGAGGGGAGAGTTGAGGCAATGTAGTAATGTTGCCAGTGCACCCACTGGTGTCCAGCTCACCGAGGTTCAGCATGGCGTCCCCACAAGCTTCCTGAAGTTGTGCTATGGTGAGGGGAGTTCGCCCTTCTTCCTCAGCGACCTCTTCCTCCGCGACGTTCAATTCTGGCACGGGCACAGTGTTTACAATTTTGAAACGTGCCGGAACAAATTCAAGTGGAACCCCGAGCTGAGGAAGGTCGCCAATATCCAATTCTGTCTCATCTGGGAAGGAAGCCTTTTCCAAGCACTCCTTGAAGTCGCCAACCACAGCCGTCATTTCATCATCTTTGTGAGCTCTCGCCTACCAGATGGTCCTAATAACCTCGGCGTAGCACTGGACAAATCCCTTGTCTAAGGCCTCGGCTTTTACAGCATCTAAGTTCACCGAGGAGGAGGCATCATTGCGAAGCTCGGTGACCTCGTTGATCTTCGCTGAGAGCTCTTCCCTAAGCCTCGAACACTCCTCGTCGGCGCCCTTCACCAAACCCCGTTGCAACTCCAGTTCCCTCTTAGTCACCGTGTGTTCACCGACCTCCTTAGCGAGCTTCTCGGTGAACTCCTCCTCCTTAACCTTAATTTTGGCATCCATATCCTGCTGGATTACGACGAGCTTACGTTGGAGGTCGTCAAGCTGCTTAAGGGCACTTTGCTCAGAGGCCAGGGATGTGGCAGCTTTCTCCTTGGCGAGCTCTGCCGACCTCTTGGCCTTATCAACGGACTCTGCCATCTTGAGAAGGCTCGCATTCTTCTCCTGGCGGACTGCTTCCTGCTGAGTTGCCTGGTCAATCACCCTTTGATTGGCGAGAAGGAGCCCACTTGCATGATACATCGAGAGCCGGGCATTTTCTATCAAGAGTTCATTATCCAAGATCGTCAGCTGAGGAGTAGACCAATATCTTGGCATCTCACTTACAGTGTTCCGAGTCAGGCCAGCAGGAAGATTGCGCATAGATGTGAGGGAGCGAGATCGCTCATAGGAGTGAAGAGCCTCGTGTCTATGAGGATAAGCAATAGAAGCATAGTTGTGAAGTCAGAGCACTTGGTTAAAAATAAATGAAAATACGAAAAGAAACAAAGAATGAAACCAAGTTGGCGAGCTACTTACTGGACTAGTTCAGGATCTCAGCCTAGGATCGTGTCGTCCACTATTTGCACTCCAAAAGGAGATTGGGAAGGTGGCGACCTTTGAAGAGGTGTGATTGCCAGCGGAGCGGTTGAGTGGGTAGATCCACCTTGTGCCGATCTTGTATCAGCTCGCTCGGACCACTCGGGTTCCTCCTCATCATGTAGTCTGAGCTTTTTTACGGGCTTGTGCATCGCCCTCGCCAGCTCGGGACCCGTCACCACGGTGAAGGCCCCTCTTCGATTGCTGAGCAGCTAGCTCAGGTGTGGCAGAACCTCGCCCACCTCCTCTATTGGACCGGGCGACCTGTTGTGCCTTCACGGGAGCTTTTGTTGGAGCTTTGGTTGGCCCATTCTGAGTCCCAGAGCCACCAACATCGCCCTTCTTCGAGGCGAGCTCTGCTTTCTTGCTCGCCTCTAAAGCGAGAGTCGATGGTAAGGCCAATTTATTGGGGCGTGAAGGACCCATAGCAAACCGGCGAGCTAGCACGTGATAAGCTTCCGGGATTTCAGCAGTTGGAAATGAGACCCAACCTTCACCTACAAAAATAAAAGGAACGTGGTTAGCAACTTGGCGAGCTACCCACCCAATTGGCGAGCTTCAGAGAGTTATAAACCTGGAAGCTCAGGACCTTGAACCGTAAGATGATGCGGTAAGGTGTGAAGCCCGGTAAGTCTCAGACAATGGTGTTGGCACAGGTGAGCGACGTCTCGATCCCCCTGGCTCCTCAAATAACAAACAGCCCGCACCAAGTTAAATTCAATCGACACCTCGGGTTTGCCGCGACTGGATTTGTGGTGCTTTAAACCTGCAAAAGAAAGAAAATTAGATTAGTAAATCTAAATCAACCCACACACACTGAAGTAGGTGACCTACTGCTAGCCTCTCCATATTCCTCAGGAGAGAAGATTCATCCACCTCGACCGGAGTAGTTAGTGGAAGCCCGCCAATCTCCACCCATGAAAACGAACTGTTCCTTCCAATCACGGATCTTATTGGGAAGGATCCCTAAAAACTTCTCACCCGAGTGAGCTTTAAGGTAATAATAGCCTTTGTCGTCCTTTGCTTGCCGGGTTATAGTGAACAGTTCGTTGATGTCTGCCATGGTTAGTCGATTTAAATACCCCTCTAATCCAAAGATTGCCATCGTCGCAAACAAGCTACTCCACGCATTCGGAGTGAGCTGAGTAGTGGCGAGGTTGTTGTCTAAAAGGAATTGGTCGATAATCGGGTGCAAGGGTAAGGTAAGCCCGGCCTCGAGGGTGTGAACATTAATGGCCGTCAACACAGCTGAAGGCGCATCGGCTCGCTCTTTCTTCTGCGGGGCGTACAAGAAGATATCGAGGGGGATCCGATACTTTTTGCGGAGCTGGGAAAGTTGGTACTCATTAATAACGCTCTGAACATCGCTCGCTTTGTAATCGGATTTGTTCGCTGCGTCCCTATAAGTTCGCTTGGGGAGAAGGAAGCTCGCTACGAGTTGGGCGACGTATTCCTCCCAATTGAACGAGTGAATAACGTCGGCGGGGACCTAATGTTCGATCAGCTGAGGCTCAGGAAAACCAATAGACTGAAACCAGTCAATCGTAACTTCCTCAAGATCGCCCTCTTGTTCATTTACTTCGGCGACCTTGCCAACCTCCTCCTCACCTTCCTCAGCGACCTCTTCATTGCCACTGGCAATTCTCTCTTCAGGGGCGACCTCCCCTTCGTCCTCCCAAACCTCGCGGTAGACAGAGCTGGAAGCCCTCTCGTGTGGTTCCGACCAAACCTCACCCGAAAGCTCTCCACGAGTTGGACGAGCTACTGAACCGACTTCAGATCCAGACTCAATAAGGATCGGGGTCATTTGGGGAATCGAACCACTATCAATCATAGGTCGCATTCCAGGGTTACGGTTCGATAGAGTTTTGCTCGAAGATTGATCAGACATGGTTAGGGTGAAATGGTGGAAGTACTGTAAATAGCGGCGGTAGGAAAGCCCAAAGGAAATGGCTGGAAAAACTCAAAAAGTCTCTAGAAACGTTCAAAGTTTCCAGAAATCCAAAAAAGCAAAGAAAAGAAAGAGAAGAAATCTGCAAAAAGAAAGAGATGAAGAAAAAAGAAATGATGTTCTACCTTGAAAAATCCCCAAATTTCGTCGGAAGTAAAAGAAGTAATCGCCGGAAATTGCTCTGGAAGTTTGAAAGAGTAAAAGTGTAAAATGAATTTGATTTCTGGTATTTATAGACACAAGGGCGAGCTTCAATATTCAGAAAGTACAAGGACCTATTTGCAAAGATTTGAAAAGTAGTGGCATGATGGGCGCGGGAAATGAGACCTAAAATGGCGTGCACGACGCCTTGATTCTCGCTCCGCATCATCATTCTACCGCCACACCAAAGCTCGCCCACAAGCTCGGCACTTCGCCAAGGGGTAGTTCGCCAACACTCGAGCCTTCGTCCATAGAGACAAATCAGCTCGCCCACACATTAGAAGTATCATGATGTAAGCAAGCTGGGGGGCAAATGTTGATAGGCGAACTTCCCCGAGATAATTATGAGATTAATTAACCAAGTCCAAGAAGGTCGCCAACCTGCGTAGAAGCTACGTCACCAACATAAAGAAGCTCGCCGAGATGGAGATGAAGGTCGCCCAGGCTACTAACAGACTAAGTCAAAGAACCAGCCATACCCAGGAGAGAGAAGCTCGCAGGCGAGCTTCCCTTCATAAAAGGAAGTTCGCCCATACTCAAAGCAACCCAGCAAGAATCCACCTCTACATTGCTCCCAAAAACAACATAAGGCCCCGAAGCTCGCCCAGAAGCTCGCCTAGGCCTAGGGGTGGAGCAAATACCGAAAATACCGGTATACCGTACTTATCATATCGAAAAATACCAAATTTATCAAAAATTTCGGTATACCAAAAATTTCGGTACGTTATGATATCATACCGATATTTTCGGTACGATATCAGTATAGAATTTTAAAATTTTTGGTATACCGGTATATACCGAAATATTTTCGGTATAAACCAGTATACCGAAAATATTCCGATATATCGATTATTTTTTGTATACCGAAAATATTTCGGTATCTCGGTATACCGGTATATACCATTTTGGTAATTTAATATTAAAGTTTAATATTAAATTTATTTATTTTAATTAAAATTATACTTCAATTATTTCGGTATGGACCAGTATGGGCGGTATACCGACATAGTCGATATTTCGGTATGGACCGGTATTTCGGTATATATCGAAATATCGGTACGGTACGGTATACCAAAATTTTCAGTACGGTATGCGGTATGTATTTTTTGTATACCGAAATCTGGTATACTGAAAATTTTGGTATGGTATCGGTATGCAAAAATACATACCGAAAATTTCGGTACGGTATGAGCGGTACGGTACGGTATGGTACGGTATGCCACCCCTACCTAGGCCAAGGACATAGACGACGTGTATATAAGGGGCAAGCAAGTAGACATGTAGTAGGACGAGGCTTTTGTAAAGGTAGCATGACTAGTGAACAAAGACAAGTGTCAAGGACACTTGTCGACACCTAAAGCCAAATAGGCTCACAAGGTGCCACCTCACAAATGCAAACCTATAAATATGTCTCACATGTACCTTTCTCTCTCTAAGTTTCATAATACACACAATTACTTTCTCACTCTATATCTCTACTTTCTCTCTCTATATTCAAGCATCAAGAACAAACTTTGCTTAGATTATTGTTTGATAGATCTAAGTTGTTTAACAGCCATTAATCATTCAATTAGTATAATCTATCAACAGTTAGAAATTGTAAAAATATTGTAGGGACTTAGAGATTGATCCGCAGGGTTTGAAAAAATTGTTGTGCGGTTTGAAAATGGGGAAAGAGAAAAAGGTGGAATTGATGGGTTGAAGTGTATATTAAAATAATTCTTTTCTATATAAAAAGAATAAAATATGTGTATCTTATAATATTGGAGGGGTATATTGTTTCTCAATTTCGTGTAGCTCTCACGGAAGTGTACGTGGTCGTCGTATAATCGGCAAGTTGACCAAGTAATAATATCGAACACAGGGAAACGGGGCAATGTGAAGTAAGATTGTTGTTTTGAGAACTTATCCATGAAAGCAATAAAGGATCGGGTGTTTATCTACTAATCTCTTGTAAAAATAGTAAAGCTGCCTATCACCTTTCGACAAAAGTGAGCAAGTGTGAAGACATGCATTAGTGTAGTCCTCATATGGTTCATTTAGTGCTTGTCTTTCCTAATCATGCAAGTTCAATAGAATAATCAATTAGGCAATGCCTCATTAATGTGTCTAGGTCTCCCTAATGACACTTAAAGCTCTAATTGGGTGACTAAACACTTGGGGCAATTCTCATTGTCCTAAGGAAATTTCATCTAACGCCTAATATGCACAACCTTCTATTAAGAACTATCATTAAAGAGATCAATTCTCGTATGTTGCTAGTTCATTAAGGTCACTAACATACAATTGACAATACCAAGCATTTATTCAAAGCATTAATTAAGAGAATCAATCATCCCATATCACATAGCAATCATAGGATTAACAAAATCACCAAATTACTTCATAGGATTCTTACACCAATGCATAAGGAAATTAGCCCATGACTAATTGGAAATGGAAAACTACAATTAACAATCTAAACATCATTTCTAATCACAATTACAAAAGAAATCAATGAAAAATTACCAATAGTAGAAGAATTGGAATACAAGCTACAAACCTCCAAATGTTATCTTCTAATCTGGAATGCGAAATACAAAATTGAACCGTAGAAACGTAGCTTGAATCGAGATAAGAACACAGGAACAAACGGATCGAAAATCTAATGGACGGCTCAAAAGTAATCAAAGATTAAAAGTTGAAAAATCTAATAAACTCAATTGGTAACTTCCATTAACCTCTCTAATCTAAGAAGAATCTAAGAAAATGAATTAAAGTGAGTGGAATTGTCCTTGAAAATCTGAGCTTGAAGTATATATATAATACTCTCCATGCATGTACCAAAGTGTCCTTCATTAAAACGCGGAAAAGACGAAACTGCCCCTGAAATCCGAGAAAATGGCCTTGGCACGCGATCATATACACCTGGACGCACGGTCTCAAGCGGCTGGGCGCGCGATCACAATTATATAGTTGGAACCTTAATTTAATTTATAAACTTCAACTAAAAAAATCATCAATGTCAAAACTTAATCCCGGCAGGCCCAATTTGAATTTGGCAATTATTGGTCTCATACTGAAAGCCCATTACTTGTGCAGTCCCCATCAAAGGCCCGGCCCAATACAGAGACATATCGCTGTCCTGATGTTGACACGTGTGTGAGATCTACGCTAGATTCCAATCGGCCCAATCACAATTTCCAAGAAGTTAAATGGGCCCCCGTCTGGGCCCATCATTTTTCCCGCAATTAATGCACCTCGACTCTCACACTTGTGATAAGCAACGGTCAAATCCCTCTCTCCAATTCTTTCCCTCCTATTCTCTCCAATTTTTTTATTTTTTTTGTTAGGACGGTGGGACAGCACACTTAAAAGCTTTTATTCGAAAAAAAATCAAGTCTCACATGCAAACTAAGATCTCTGAATTTTATTGATTTCAAATGGTATTAATTTGCATATCTTTTAATATTTATGTATTTAAATATTTCACTTTTATATTTGGTTGTAGACTGGTAGTGGAGTTGGTGCATGGAGATTGATTCTTATTTATAAAACAAAATTAGAAAGTATTAGGGAAATACACATTCTAGTCAGATTTTAAAGTCCAAATTCCACACGAGTCATGCTCAACAAAATCACTTACACCCAAGTCTAATTTTTCTCTAATACTTATAATTTACCAATTAATTAATATTTTAAATGTACATTATTAATTAAATTATGTATTTTGAAATCTTAAATACCAAATAAACGGACTCTATCTCTCACTTTCTTCCACTCACTCTCTCTCTTGAGAGAAACTCTTTCTCTCTCTTTTCTTCTCTCACCCGATTATTTCCAGCAAATTTATAAGGCGTTCTCGTTGTTTGATTATCAAATAAATGAACGGGTTTTAATCTACTCGTTGGGAGAATTATACAGATACCAAAATCAAGGGGTTGGAGGGTTGGGGTTCGTCGGTGGAGGATTTAGGCGAGTTCAAATGCCGGTTTGAGGTTGAGGTGGAGCTTTGAGGCGGCGGTACGCTGCAATGGAATGGGTCGAATTGACGGTGATGACGGCTTCTGATTTTTTATTTGGGCGACGTCGGCAGACAGATTTTCGGTGACGATGACGGCGATGGTTTTGACCTTTGCGGTTTCCAATGGCGGATTTTTCCATTCTCCGCCGAATTTTGGTGCGAGCTTGACGATAAGTCTCTCTCCGTTTTCTTTTGTTGCATATTTGCTTGAGTTATGTTGTTTCTTTTTCTTCATTTTTCAGTTTGGAGGGTTGGGGTTCCGTCGGTGGAGAATTGAGGCGAGTTTAGACGCCGCTTTGAGGTTGAGGTGGAACTTTGAGGCGGCTGAGGTGGTGGTACGTTGTGATGGAGTGGGTCGAATTGACGGTGATGACGGCTTCTAATTTTTTTTGGGCGACGACAGACAGGTTTTCGGTGACGACGACGGCAATGATTCTGGCCTTTGGGGTTTCCAATGGCGGATTTTTCCATTCTCCGGTGAATTTGGTGCGAGCTTGACGGTAAGTCTCTCTCTGTTTTCTTTTGTTGCATATTTGCTTGTGTTATGTAGTTTCTTTTTCTTCATTTTCCAGTAAAATGCTTGTGTATAAAATTTTCTCCTCATTTTATCGAGAGGATGAAAGTAATTGGGGCCAAGGTAGTTATGGAATGATAAAGTATTTTTAGAATTGGAAAGCCAGTCTAGTTTTTCATTTTTTTTATTTCCAATCTGGATAAAATAGTGTTGGCCTATCTTTTATACAATAGTGATAAGTTGCTATTTACTTAGAAAAACAGAAATTTTGATTTTGGGGTTGGAGGGTTGAAAGCCAGTGAAGCTGTACATTTTGGATGTTGTATTGCATAGGGATAGAAATGGGTATTAAAGTGTTTCTGTAAAAGGTTATGTTTTTCCATTGATGCTTATCCTATGTAAAGTGGATGTCAACAAATAGAGTTGTTTCTTTATGTCACAAATGAAAATAAGGGTTGTCTAAGCTGCTCAACTTCAACTTGCTAATGTTATGTATAGCTCTTTGAGAAATCAGGTCATGTACTTTGTAGAGTCGGAAGTGCAAAATCTGAAACAAGATGGTGGTATAAGAACGTGTATTAATTTGTGCTAATGGTTTAATCAATTTAGGCTTTCATTTATGGGGTCTTTCGATTGAATTTGCTGATACAAAATCTGTTGTATGTTTCACTTCCAAAGCTTTTACCTCTGTTTAATTTGTCAATATTAACCAACATGGTTCCAGCAGAAGAAGGGAGAAGGAAGAAGATAATGATCCAAAAGATGAGGAGAAGAAGTGAACAGTCATTTGACAAATATCTACCATCATGTATAATATCAAGTTTGGAAACTTGGTGGTTGCTATTATTGTTAGGGACCTAGTAAAATTTGAATTACATTCATTGTTTTGCCTCAATGCTTACCTCTAGTTGGGCGTGTAATGTGTGGCCATTTTTTTTAATATTAAGTTTCTTTCTTTATTGTTACTCTAATGGATTAGTTCGTTATACCATTGAATTATTCTAGATGTCCAATTATACTATACTATTTTTGATCTTTTTTATATTAAATAATATTCTGCTTTTTTTATTGTTGTTTCAATGGAGCATTATACTATTGCTATTCAGTTATACTTTAGTGTTATATTATTAAGAGCTTGTTTGCAAAGTCATTTGAAAAGTGTAAAATCACTTTTTTTAGAAGTTGGTGTGACCCAACTTTTTAAATAAAAAAGTGATTATAAGTTTCTAGTTTGTTTTACAAACAAGCCCTAAGTATGTTATACTATTCATAATCAATTATACTATAGTGGTCACGATAATACTATAGTATTCTCGAATATACCATACTGTAGCATTTAAATTTGAAATTAGTTATTGTAGCGTGTCAGTTAGACACTGTAGCGAGTTACTGTAGCATGTCAGTTTCATACACTGTAGAAGTCAGATGGATTAACAAAAAGTAATTGTGATTACAAAAAAGTAAATTGGACCTACATGTGATGTTGAAAAGTTAGTAGACTCATCTTTAATTTTGACTAATAAATTGTACCATATTGTGGTTCTCCCAAATTATTAACTTTGAATATTAGGAGGTAGGAGTTGGGCCTTAAAGAGCATGGACGTTATCCTTTGTCTTTCAAATATTTTAATTTTTGCCAATCAACTTAAAATCAATTTTGTTGATTTAATCTTGAACGATAAACAACACTAGTGTTATTAATATTGAGCAACAATAAATAATTCATTAAGGGCTCATTTGGTTCAATGGACAAGATAAATTACTGAAGATAGATTAGACAAAATTATAATTTAGAGATTGTTATTTGTGAGTTAAATAGTGTATCTGGATTGATTGATTAAGATAATTAGTAATGTAAAATAATTTTATTTTGAATATTTGGATTGTAAGATTAATAATAAAAAAATATGCAATTGACAATTTTGCGTTATATATTACTATAAACAAAAATAAAGTGAAATATGGCTCTCCTTTTCAATATAGGAGGAGTATTTTCGTAAAGATAAACACAATGGATTATTATCGTACCTCTTCCCTAAAATAATACTCCCTCCGTCCCAAAACTACTTTCACACTTTTCTTATTTGAACGTCTCAACTCTTCTTTCACACACCGGCCTAAAAAGAAAATTTTTTATACTTACAAAAGTCAATAAAGTACAATTTTTCTTATTTTGTTATTTAACTTTACACTCACATACTTACTTTTCCTTGATTCGTGTATTCAAAACTATTATGAAAGTAGTCTTGGGACGGAGGGAATATTATCTACCACTCATAAGATAATAAAATTTTAGTTTTGGATTTTTTATTAATCTTGGACTTTTGTCCATTAAACCAAACATCAAATTAGATAAAATAATTTAATTTATCTTAACTTAGGTAACCAACCAATTCAGATTTAAATAAGGTAAATGTTATCAAAGACGGATTTAGGGTTCCATCTCAAAGGGAACGTACATAATGTAAAAGGGGGTAATTCAAAAAAGTGCAAAATATTGGGTCAAATTCTACCAAATGTATTTAGTTTAAATGGTTTAAATTTTTTTTCTTAGAGCTTGAAGGTTAAATTCCTTAAAACTTCAAATTTGTTTTTAGTATTATTTTTATATTTAAATCATTATTATATATATATATATTTAATACCAAAATATTATTCAAAAGTTACACATTGTTCATTTTAATAATAAAAATAAATTTTGTATGTAGTATGATTATTTTTAAAAACTCGATAAATGTATATTTTATTATACATATACATGTTATATAAATAAATTAATTAGTCTGATTAATATAACTTAGTGTATATAATATTAATATTTGAATCTACTTTATTAATGTTTGAATTAATTTTCATTAAATATATTATTATTTTGTAAAAAATATGATAATTTTAAATTTTAAAATTGATAAAAATCATATAGATTTAGCTCTTTCAACTTTAATCTATATTTAAGTTATAATATGATAATAGATGAAAAAATAAATTTATTTACTGAGATTTTCATTTAAGGTAATAATCAGGGTTCTTCACAAGATGTAATTAAAATAATGGATGCATATAAAAATAAAAATAAAAATTTTGAGAAGTATTTCATGTAAAGTAGATAATCAAATATCTTCCAAAAAAATAAAATTTGAAAAATGAAAGCATATAAAAAGGGAAAAAAATTCAACTAACGAGGGATTTTGATTGTGGATAAAAATTAGTTCTAATAAAAGTAAAGAATGGATAAAAGAGTAAATAAATAAATTTAAAATTATATATAGTGCTTATGTTGTTATTTTTCAAACTTGTCTTGTTTAACATTGTTGATTTTTTCCACATTACGAGCATAAAATGTTCTATATATGTCTCATTTGAAAATTAAAAATTTTCACATATCGAATAATGTAAAAAAAAAAAAGGGTTTAGATGGAAAATTTACTTTTTCATAATTGTAATTTAAGGGAGTGACAAAATGAGAATCATGATTTTTTTTAGACTGGTATAATGAGAATTTTAATAATAAAATATGACAAAGTAATGATAAATCAGTCCGAATCAATGCAAATTTGGTCAATTGATCATATTAATTTGGATTAGATTCAGAATACAGAATCCGAACATATTGATATATGGTGGTACTCAATGAAATATAAAAAAAATAGCAGAGATTCGATAGAATGTTAAAAAAACAGTGTATCAGCTAAATCTAGTATAACTTTTATGTTAAAATTAGTGTAACATTTCAATGTTGGCTTGATTAAATTTTATTTATAATCGATCTAATAGTTCTAATATCGAACCTGAAGACCCTCTAATTTTTTAATTATATTAGCATGAACTTCTCTATTTCATAAGGTTAATTTGTTATTATTAAGTGAGAAACTTTTATGTGCTAAATGGGATAAATTTTATGCATAATCCACTTCAACTTTTGATTATATTATCATATGAAACTTTTAGTGCTATTAAGGATAACTTTTCATTATTGAGTGATATAACTTTTTTAGTATTAATTGGGTTAATATTTAGGGTTAATTCTATAACTTTTATGCACAATCCACTTCAACTTTTGATTATATTATCATATGAATTTTTAGTGTTATTAAGGATAACTTTTCATTATTGAGTGATATAACTTTTTAGTGTTAATTGGGTTAATATTTAGAGTTAATTCTATAAAAATGCAACACCTTTTACTCAACTTTCAATCTAATCCCGAGCTTCATGATTATTATTAAAAAGCCCGGCCTTTTAAGAAATTTCAATTTGATACATATTTTTTTTTATTTTCGATCGAAGACTGATAACATGTCTCATTGGAGCGCGTGAAAGTTTACCACACTGACGTACACACATTTAATTATATTTTTTGCATTTGCACACCATATATCATATTCACATATATAAAATAACGATACTTCTTATTTATTAATATTTTCTGGCTGTAAAAGGGAAAAATGTTCTTATATGTTTGTAACGTTCAATATTAGATTCACAAAACACTTGAAAAAACACCCCAAATACCCTAGAAAAATTGCCAAAATCATACCAAATTCTGAAAACCCTCAATTTTAGAGGTTTGAATTTCTAAATTTTATGCATGCATGCCAGCATGACAAACTTTTACTCACTCCGACGAGATATATCATCAATTGCAGGTTAGAGATGAAAAGTATGTATTGGATTGAATTTTTTTAAAAGGTTGTGCTATTTAATTATAATCGTAAAGTCTGAGATTAAATTGAAAGTTGAGTAAAATGTGGTGTATTTTTATAGAATTAACCCTAATATTTATTTGTAACCCAATTAATTTTTTTTTATCATATTAGCATGAATTTTTTAGTGTTGGGAAAGTTAACTTTTTATTGTTAATTAGGATAACTTTTCAGTATTAACTGGTTTAACTTTTCTTTGTAATTCAATATAACTCTTCGATTATGTTAGCATGCCTGGTTTTACTTTTGTTTGAATTCAACATAACTTCTTAATTATGTTAGCATGAACTTTTTAGTGTTAGAAAAGTTACCTTTTCATTGTTGAATGAGATAATTTTTTTAGTGTTAAGTTGATTTAACTTTTCTTTATAATCCAATACAACTTTTTAAAAATATTAACCTAAACTTTTCAGTATTACGAAAATTAACTTTTCATTATCGAATGAGATAATTTTTCATTTGAAATTGCATTTTATCTTCTGCATTTCGAACATTTATTTTGAAACATAATTTGATACAATCTAAAAGAAACAGTAATGTAGAAATTGACCTAGGCACTAGGCGACCACTTGCTGACCCGATTTCTGCAAAATCGGCAATTCTAGACGTTTTTTTGTTTAGGCGCCCTCTAAGCGGTCCAAATTTTTTATTTTTATCTTTAAAAAAAAATTAGGCACGACCTAAGCGTTAGACGGCAAGAAAACGTTCGATTATCAGTTTCTGACTTCTACAACCTTAAAAAAAAAAAAAAATCTTTTAAAAAAATTTATAATGAAAAGTTAGTCCGAAAAAATTAAACAGGTTAAAAAAACTACCATAATTCGGTCTCGAACACCACTTTTCCATTTAGATATTAATTATCAAAGCAATAAATTTGGGATTCAATTACATCCAACTGTACAATAGGAAACCGCACGTGATCAAGTCAGCATCCGCCCCCCGCGCATTTTATCATTCACCCCCCAACTCTACGTAAAACATGTGAAACACGTCAACACAAACAGACAACAGGCTAACCTGCGCACCTAGCTGTCTCTCTTTCATTCACAAGTCTTTACTGCAACTCTCACAGCCCATTACCAATACTTACAGTTTCCGTATCTACACATATCGCTACACGACGCCGTACCGCACCATACTACACCCCAAAAAGCCGACCTCGTCCTTGCATTTTCACGGGTTTGAGCCCTAGAGCCCTGGTAAGACTTTTTTTTTTTTTCTCATTTTCTGAGCTCTCTCACTCATCTGTAGATACATTTTTTGTTGTATGTATATATTGTTTGCGAAATGCTGGATGTGTATTTGCTCAGTAGGTTTTGGAGGTTTGCGATAATGGCTTTTGTTGTCGTGTGAAGGTCCGATCATCGCTATTTCGCCCGTGAAGTTTCGGGTATTCGGAAACATGTTCGGGTTTACGAGAAGACGGATGAGGATTGGGAGGTACGGCCCCTGCATTTATTTGTGATTTTGATTTTGTATCTGTAGTAGCTTAATAGTTTACGATTTTGGTGAAGAACTAGCTGAAATGTTGTTCTATTGGTCTAATTTTTTGAAATTCGCCTTCCGTGGAGTATTTTATCTCTAGTGTAATCTTTATCTTACCCTAAATCCGTTGTGTTGATGTTGTTTAATGCTGGAAGACATGAATCTATAGAAGATAGATTATAAATGTTTCCCAGATGCATTGTGTTATACTCCTATAAGTTTGATTAGTTACTCATTACTGCAAATTCAGGATTTAGTGTTTGGCTAAGTTTAAGGATATTTTCCATATTTGAGTTTGAGGTGGATTGACAGTAATGATGGCATTGCCATGCAGTGATTGTGGCACCTCCTTCCTTATTTCAGAAGTAGATAAAATGGCAAGGATTAAAACTACTATGGGGTTTGGAAAAATGAAAATGCATCGAATTTGGCAAGCAATATTAACGTGTTTACTAATGCATGCATCTATACTTTTTGCAAGAGATATAGAGTCTGCATAAAGTAGAGCCTCACATGTTCACACTGGTGATTAGGGCTTGATTCCTTTTGTCATTACTCTTATAAGGTGTGAATGTGATGATCTTTCATGAGCATGCATCATGCATTCATGCCTTTCTCCAGCTAACTAGGAAATCTTAGTGTTAGCTATTTTACAGTTCAGACTTCGAACTGCAGCATGTCACAATCATTTGGCATTGCCAATACCATTTACTTTTAGTTCACTTCATGATTCCACATATTTTATATATCATACTGAGAGAATATATTTGCATAAGTTTTCATAGTTTGTTGTGTTTCTGCCAGATTAAAGGTTCAACTTTCAGACTCGCCCCAGGGAACTAGAAGTCCAATAAGGCACATCAAACGTTCTGGCAATTCTAATGTAAGGATCCAATATAATTCAATGTACATCCTATCAAATTCGCTGCTCATTAAGGTCTTCTATCTGGTAGGGGGAAGGCCATGCAGCAGAAAGTACTGAACTTGATGAACTCAATTGTCATTCTTCTTATAATGCTCCGGAGCTTAACAACTGCACTTCAGGCAGCTCTGAGAATTGGATGGTGCTTTCAGTTAGTGGAGAGAAGCCTGCACCCCGGTTTAATGTAATATATTTTGATCCTACCTTTTGAATAGTTTAGAAAATGAAACCTGTTGCTTATGTCTTTTCTTCAGATAAAAACATTTGAAGTTTTAATTTTACGTATGAATAGCATGCGGCAGCAGTTATAGGGAACAAGATGGTGGTAGTTGGTGGTGAATCTACAAATGGGTTGTTGGAAGACGTCCAGGTATCATATATAATGATAAGCTCCTCCATTTCTGTCTTTATGAAAGTTTAAAAATTGGATTATACTTTAAAGTATAACTACCTTTTTCTTTCTCTTTTCTCATGTTCATCATGATCATATGTCAAGAAAAATGGTAGTTTAAATGTTGTATGTTTCAGTTTGTTCATTGGCTATATACATAACTTGGTGTTGTTATGAAGCATAAAAATTTCTTCTTCTTCTTTTTTTGTTTTAATTTTTGTATTTTTTGCAAGGTATTGAGTTTTGATAGATTTTCCTGGACTGCGGCTTCATCAAAGCTCTACCTTTCACCAACTAGCCTTCCGCTGAAAATTCCAGCATGCAAAGGCCACACATTGGTACTATAAGATTCGTAACAGAATTACAATACCATGTTTCGTTTGTTAAATTTCTCCTCCTGGCATGAATTGGAATTCATATTTATGTTAGATAATGAGCCGGAAGACTAATCTTTCTTGTTATCCCACTGAGTCATGTTTTTATTTCTAGGTCCCTTGGGGCAAGAAAGTACTTCTTATTGGAGGAAAAACCGAACCTGTGAGTGACAGACTTTCAGGTTAACCTCTCCTAGTTTCCTGCAGTTATTAACTGTTATATGTGACAATATCCAGCTGCAGCATCTCTCATACAATTTTTTCTCATGCAGTCTGGGCATTTGACATGGAAGCAGAATGTTGGTCACATATTGAAGCAAAGGGAGATATTCCGGTAATTTGATTAACAATGAAGGATTTAAACAATTATAATTTGGCCTTCTTTCTTGTGGCACGATGCTACACCACTAAAATAAAAAATATGTAGTCGAGATAACACAAAGTTTCTTCTTGACATTATATTTTCTTGGTTTATGCAAAGCATTTCCTCCAAGCGCCGTGCAAATAGATGAAGGGGTTGCACAATGTTTGCTATTAGTTTAGGGAAAATTAAAGTACAGGATCTATTACTAATTACTATGCACCTTTTCTCCTTTAATTGATTAATCTCTTTAATGTCATCTTTGCTTTAGTTCCTGTAGGTGCATATTATTCAATTTGTATTTAGAAGAGTACCTAAATGTTAGGAATATAAGCTAGGGGCCACCGTGGATGTGGGCCCAAGGGGGGTTGCCACCCTGGAAGTGGACCTTGACATATGGGTTGCCACCCGGGGTGTGCTGTTTGTATTTTGTTCTAACCCTTCTCTTTTATATTTTAGATACACACTGATTGTCAATGACATGCATTTATAAAAACAGATAGTACTGACTGAAGCTAATACAAATTGCAGGTTGCACGCAGTGGACATACAGTTGTTAGGGCAAACTCTGTTCTAATCCTATTTGGAGGTGAAGACTCTAAAAGAAGGAAACTCAATGATCTGCATATGTTTGATCTGAAATCTCTGACCTGGCTTCCTCTTCATTGCACGTAAGTGATTCTTGGAGTCGCTGTATATTACTCCCTTTGTTTCATATTAATTGACGTTTTTGAGGTTTTTGTATAGAATTAAGGAACATAAATTTTGACAGATTTACCCTCCATTAATCTTTCTATCTCCACTTCCCTCTCCATTTATTAGTGAGGGAAAAAAAAGGTATTTTCCAATAAAATGAATTTTGTTCCAAAAAAAAAGTTGAAAAATAGCTAAAATAAAAATTAATTTGAAAACAAAAATTTAACCTCAAAAGTGATAATTAAAAAGAAACGGAGGGAGTAGTTTCCTCCGTCCTTGATTGAATTCAAGCTCTTCCAAATCCCAATACTTTTAAGAGATACATTCCTTGATTCAGATATATCAGTAGAGGATTTTATGTGCAGGGGACCAAGACCATGTGCAAGATCAAATCATATCGCTGCTCTTTACAATGAGAAACTGCTTTTTGTTTTTGGTGGGGTGTCAAAGTCTAAGACTCTGAATGACTTGTACTCCCTTGACTTTGAGGCGGTTTGTGATTTAACCAAAATTTTGGATTCTTAGATTACTATAACCAGAATATCAACACAGCCACCTTGCAGCTTTATACTAATGCAGTAAATGTTTCCTTCAGATGGTATGGTCAAGAATTAAAATGCGAGGTTTTCATCCATCACCTAGAGCTGGTTGTTGTGGAGCACTATGTGGATCAAAATGGTACATCACGGGTGGTGGAAGCAAGAAAAAAAGTATGTACTGTTAACAGTACAGTGCTTGCTACCTTATGATTTTATTTACACATTTTTCTTGGTTTGTAATCTTAAAATCTTCATGATACTCTTACTTGCTTGGATCAAGAAAAGAGTTATGTTAAGAACATGTGGTTGTTGCATTAGTTTTCAATCTTTCTCTAGTCTCAATTTTCTTTTTCTTGTTTCATAAGTAACTCAGATTTTTGTAAGAACAAAGGATTGTAAGGTCCTGCTAGATCTCCTCAGAGCCCACACTTAAATTCCTTCCTTTCACAGGGCCTGCAGAGACCTTGATATTTGATGTTCTGAAGTATGAATGGTCAATTGCCGTTGCATCACCTTCATCTTCCATCACGACCAACAAGGTTTGACTTGAGTTTTATACCAAGCTCTCATATATATGAAGATTCTTAATCTTAGAGTTGAGATGTAAATTGTGTTGTATTTGATATTTATATCATGCATTTAGTAATGTTCATGGCATGTGATTTGTCATCATCACTGTTATACACATCAAGTACCTAAAGAAGTCCAATCAGGTCTGCAAGCTCTTATGATCATTCCTAGCCACTCTTTTCCCCCCCTTTCCTGAATACAACTTTGTACAATCGTGAACAGACCTCCACTTTCTTAAAAACATCACTTATTTTAATTCATAGTGCATGCAAGAGAATGATGTAATTTGGCGCAATTAGGGGCTTGCATATTTATGAAAGTGGGTGTAAATTGTTTGAATAGATCAGAAGAATTTTCTTGAAGTTTTTAACATGAACCCTTGATTAATACCACATTGCATACTTATATCCATTAATTTGTCTCTGTTTTTGTACTTCATTTCATGTTATTAAATTATAGAATGGAGAACCATACTTCACTTTTTCTTTGTGCTGCAGGGTTTTAGTCTCGTTCTTGTGCAGCATAAAGAAAGGGATTTTCTTGTTGCATTTGGTGGTGCCAAGAAAGATCCGTCAAACGAGGTGTTCAAAATCTCAAATATACTTCTTTTAGTGCTTACTGCTTATAAGTTTTTATTCTTACTATATTTTTAATAGGTTGAAGTACTGATTATGGAAAAAGTTGAATCATCAATAATCCGAAGATCAACTCTGAGTAAAGTTGCTGGAACTTTGTTGTCCGAGAACACTAAGTTATCGCCCATAGAATTGTCCTCTCAACCAAGCAACGCTTCTCGTAGTGGTCATTTTAATTCAGTCTCCAAACTTAATCTAGCTTCAGCCATTGAACAACATGGATCTGGTAGAAAATCCTTATCAGAGTCCTTGCTTATTGACCCGAACACTGCTCCTGGTAATGTCTCCCTCCGCAAAAAGTTTTATAATGAGGAGAGTGCTGAGACAAAGAGCTCAGAAGACAAAAATGCATTCCCGGTAAGCTATCGCTATTTTCTCAAAAAGTGGAAACAACCTGAACCAAAATGAAAAATGGGTAAAGTTACTTGCCAAAAAAAATGTACTTTATAAATTTGATGTAATTCTAGTTGCTGAATGATCCAGATCCCTAGCTTTTACCTGCAGCACTTCTGGCTCATTATCTGTGTTGTTAGCGATTTATCGGGCTTCACTGGTGGATATATGTGACTATAGGGGTATCTCGATTATCGGATAACAAACAATAAATATAAACTAAAAATGTATGAACAAAAACACTGCGGGAGAAGTTTAAGAACTCCTCCCTTGAATATGGCTTTGAGTGCTCCAAAAAGAGCCCCCTAGCCTGTGAATGTATTATTTCTTGAATAGGATTCTAAACTCTACAAATGTGGATGAGGTCCTCTATTTATAGAGGGTCAAGCATAAAATAATGAAAAGACCTATTTGCCCTTCACATCTGGGCCTATTATATATAAGTATAAATAGGCCCTATACTATTACATTAGGGAAATTCGGTTCATTTATGGTTAAACATGGGTTCCAGTAGACCCCAGTTTAGAGGCCCAAATTAATATATTTCTAGTCACAACAATCTGTCTTTTCTTTTTATATTGCAACATAACTGTGTCTTTTGTTATAATATTGCCAATTCTATGATCTGTATAGACCTTTCACAATTCAGATACATGATTTCGTTTCAGATAATGGAGCAAAACACAAAGCCATTCGATACAGATGTTGTGGTCAACCAAAGTGGAGATAGAAATGCAGAAGAAACATCTTTGATCGCTGAATCTGATAAACTGAACCTCGATAGACCAGAAAGTGGAAGCTGGCCAATAGAAGGTGAAGAACTTGTATTTCAAGATACCGATGGTAAATCAAGAATAACACCTTCATCGGGCAGCTGCCAGGCACTTGAGGCAAAAGTGGCTACCCTTTTAAGAAAGAATGGGAATCTGGAAGGGCAGTTGGCCGCTGCATTAGCTGCCAGGGAAGCAGCAGAGAAGAATTTGTCATCTGCTTTGAGAAGTAGACAGGAAATGGAGAGGCGGTTGGGAGAGACGACGAAGGAAGTGGAAATGCTGAGAGAGAAGCTGGCCAGTCTTGAATTGGCTCAGGAAGAGGCTAACAGCCTATCTAATATCGTCCACTCTGACAACGTAAGGCTCGAGCATGATGTTGCTTTCCTCAAGGCTGTTTTGGATGACACACAGAAGGTCCGTATGTGTTTCCTCTATAGATATAAATAAACTAATTAATGGCAAAATGTCCTTACTACTATTAATTTTTGTTTCGATACGTTCCTAAACTATTTTTGTTTAAGAAAAATACAAAAATTTTATCTCACGAGCTCCCTCAAAATGAAAACTGATTTTTTTCTCGATTTACCTTAATGCTACCGTTAAATAATGTGCATGTCAGTTTTTATTTAATTTTATTCAGGTACCCATTACTCTTAGTATCGAGATAAAAAGACTTGCACATAATGCATCTGAATATTATTAAAATAACGTACATACTATTATTTAATACTCCCTTCGACCCGTAGGAATTTGCACACTACGGGATGTCACATTTTTTAAGAAAAATGTATTTTATATATTAAGTAGTGGCATATGGGTAAATATGTGTATAGATTTATAAGTGTGCACGTAAATTAATGTTTCCTTTTTTAGTAGTGTGCAAATTTGTGTGTGACATCCAAATAAAGAAAATGTGTAAATTCCTGTGGGACAGAGGGAGTAGTACCATAAGATAAATTGATAAAATCTCTTATTATTTGTCACGAGCGAGCCCATGAAATAAAAATTCAATGTTTTTAAAACAAAGGATAGTATAAGAACCTACCGAAATAGAAGTTGATAGATAGTTTAGGTATCTGTTGATGTATTGTGTCTTCATTAATTTCACTTCTAAGCTGAACAGTTCTCTTGAATGAATGTTGACTATTGCAGGAGATTCATTCAACTAGAGGAGTCCTTGCTGGAGAGCGCGCACGAGCCTTCCAGCTACAGGTACCTCACTCTCACTCTCACTCTCACATATCAAGAACATTGTCCTTCTTCTGGCATTCCATACTGTTATATGGACAAATGCACGTTGATTAACTGCAAATCCTGCTACTGTTTTACACCTAGAATCTCTCGTTTCTCTTTTATTGCCCCGTCTCATCTGTTGTTGCATCATAACGAGTTTCAGGTTGAAGTTTTCCATCTCAAACAGAGGTTGCAGTCCTTGGAAGCACGAGCTCCCACGCCTAGGAAACCTTTTCATGTTTAGTACATAGAAACAAATTTTATTTTCCAGTCTCAGTATGTATGTTAGATTTTTATTCCTCCTTGGTTTGGTCTTTGCAAATTAAGGAACGTGCTCATGTTTTCTACATGTTGACAGATGTATGTATCTCTAGACGATGTATATATAATCTTTTCCTCAATTTTCTGACTATTTTCTACTAAGTTTTTTTTTTCTACTATTCCAAAAAATTTAATCTATATATTTAGTCTCAATATTTAAGAAAATTATCCTAAAAGTGTTTGGTTATTATCACGTGAACAATTTATGGAGATTAGAATTGGATATAAAATCTCTCTGCATCGAATTAAATTTTATATTTTATTAAACATGTATTTTTAAAAAATTATTTTATTAATTTTTTGGATCAATGAATGAAGAGTATTTTGAAATAAAATAGGTATTGTAATAGTTTATTTTTTTTTAAATGTGAAATTTATTGTGGATATGTTTTGAAAAAGAAATTGTGAATTTTAATTTTTCAATAATTTTAAATAAAAAAAATATAAAATTCTTTTTAATATTGAGACAAAAATAAAAAAATTATTCTCTTCTTTCACAATAGAATGTAACGTTTATCATTTGCATTAAGTTTAATGTGAGTATCGTTTTGTATTATATAAAATAAAATATGATTCAAGTGTGTAGATGTAATGTGAATTTGTCAAGAATTTTAATGTATAACTGAAAAATAATATCCGGTGCAACTTTAAGCTTAAAATGAAAGTTCAAAATGTAAAATTACTTTATTTACTTTTAGAAACTAATAAATTTAAGGGCCCAGATATTTTTACCCCAGTTTTTAATTAGTTCACCCCACATTTACTCTAATGTTTAAAAATAAATTTTAAGACAGAAATACCCCTATTATATGATCAGTTCACCCCATTTATTGTTCAACACTAAATGCTCTTTCATTTGCTTAACTTTCACAAAAAACTTTCGAACAAAACTCCCAAACTCCGAAAAATTTTGCGAACATCATTTACGAATATGTTTTTGTCTGAAGATGATAAGGGGTCACCCCAAGATGTAAGTGTTCATGTTTATTTAATTTTTTTCACCTAGGGTTTTGGGTTTACGTGATGGTAGGGTTTTGAAATTATTTTTGTTTGATTTTATCACCTTTTTGAAGTATATTGGTATTTATTTAGTATACATATGTTGTAGGAGTAGTATGTGGATCGTAAATATGGTTCAGTCGTGTTTTTAAACGTGTATTTTCATTTTCGTTTGTAGAATGTTCGAATCTGGTCTACGGAACAAAGGACAAATTGTCCATCATAATTTTCGAACAAATGACCCTTGTTCGAAAATTAAATCCGAACAAATGGCCCTTGTTCGAAAATTAAATCCGAACAAATGGCCCTTGTTCGAAAAT
>JAPKLY010000407.1:133544-190369 GCA_026898435.1 Prunella vulgaris
CATTTTATTACAGTGCTCGGAAAACAATGATGAAGACAATATTAAGCGTGATTGTGGAGAGGAATTGGGATGTGAAATTGTTATGGATTACACTAGTGTTTTCACAAGCACAGATTTTTTCCCTTCCCGTGATGCACTTATTGATTGGGTACGGAAAGTTGCCATTGAAAACAAAATGGTTATATCAATCAAGCGTTCTGATAATGGATCGGGTCGGAGAAAACCTCGTATATTATTAGCTTGTGAGCGGGAGGGCGTGTATCGGCCACCAAAGAAAAAGAAGATTGGTTTTGTTGATGATGAAAAACGACCAAGTGGAAAAGATACGGGGTCAAAAAAATGTAACTGTCCATTTTTGTTGAAAGGGACGGAGCAAGTTCCGTTTCAATGGAGTTTGGAGGTAAAATGCGGTACGCATAATCATCCGATTAACAAGTATTTTGAGGGTCATTCTTTTATGGGTCGCTTATCTGCTATGGAGGAGGCGTTTGTCGTTGACATGTCAAAATGCAATGCACCTGCCAAGTCGGTTTTGAAAGCATTGAAGGAGAAGAACATCATCAATACCTCTACCATTCGGACAATCTACAATGCAAGAAAGAAACACAAGGTGAGCCAATATTGTGGACGTTCACAATTGCAGTACTTGATGAGTAAGTTTGTTGAGAATGATTACTTTCATTCTTATAGAAGATGTGAGATGACAAACAGTTTGAAAGAATTATTCTTTTCACACCCCATTTCTATAAGTTTGGCTCGTGCTTTTCCGAAGGTGCTGTTGATTGATTGTACCTACAAGACAAATAGGTACAGATTACCGTATTTGGAGATAGTTGGTGTTACATCAACCGGCATGACATTTTCAGTTGCATCTGTATATTTGTTGGCTGAGAAAGAAGAGAACTACACTTGGGCTTTGCGCGTACTGAAGGATATGTTGGGTGAAGGGTTCATGCCATCCATTATTGTTACTGATCGGGATTTGGCCTTAATGAATGCTATCGCCATGATATTTCCACATTGTAAACACCTACTTTGTAGTTGGCACATTGATAGGAATGTGCTAGCTAAGTGTAAACCGTTGTTCAAGTCCGGAAAGCAGTGGGAGGCATTCATGAAGCAAGTAAATGTGGCTATCAATTCGCATACTGAAAATGAATACAATGAAGCCCTTCAGATCCTTCGTTCCAATTTTGATAAGAAGCCAGTGGACTATGTGGTTGATCAATGGTTCATGCCTTACAAAGAGAGGTTCGTGAAGGCGTGGACAAACCAATTGATGCACTACGGAAATACAACGACTAACAGGTATATTTATCAATTCTGTATACTTTATTAAGTGGTTTAGGTATTTTTTTGTATATTGTATTTATGATTCTGTATATTTTGGTCATATTTAGGGTTGAGAGCCACCATGCCAGTTTAAAGAGAATGCTTGGAAACTCGTTAGGAAATTTTGAGACTTGTTGGGTGAGGTGTGATACCTTGTACGAAGCATGTCATATTGCTATTAAAGCATCATTTGAGAAAAGTAGGAATGTTGCTCAACATAAGTTCTCATCCAGTCTTTATAATGGTTTGCGTGGTGTAGTCTCCATATATGCATTAGAGAAGTTGTTTGAGGAGGTGAAAATTGTGAAAATGCCAGGGTTTGATGCAAGTGATTGCAATCATATTTTGAGATCAGCGTATGGTTGTCCATGTGCACACGAGATTGAAGAATATGTGTACGCAGACAAACCAATACCGATGAGTGCATTTGATACTTTTTGGAGGAAGTTGGATATGGAGCTGGTGGTAAAAGATGATGTGAAGGAAGCCACTGACTATCGTTTTGAAGATGCGGTTCGTGATATGGCAAGGGTGTATGAAAATTTTGATGAGAGTCGAAGATTGATTTATTTGAGAAATATGCGTGAGATGGCGAAGCCGGAGACGACTAATATGATTGAACCGACCATTAAGATCGATCCACGTGGTAGACCAAAAAGTAAGAGTAAAAATGCCTCAGAAAAATCCACGAAAAGGGATCTCAGTTTGTTTGAGTATGTTCAGTCGCAAGAGAGTGTGGTTTACAATGTAGAGAGTTCACTTTCATTGCCAAAGTCTCAAAACACAAGAGTGTCTAAAAAGCTACCGATACGTATTTATATTTTTTTTTATTAATTTCTTTCCTTTTAATTAATATTATTTTATTATATACGTGTGCAGACTCGGAGAGGTAGTAGATCTAGTTCTACACCTTATTTCATATCAATGCTTCCTATGGAATTTCAAGACTACGCTGTTGATGTCCATAATGTAAAGGGTGATGGTCATTGTGGATTTCGGGCGGTTGCGGGGCTTTTAGGATTTGGTGAGGATGAATGGGCACGTGTGAGACAAGATTTAATGAGTGAGCTATCCCACAATATCAAGTTGTACGAGAAAGTTTATCGAGTCCCAGACATGGTTGCAACCACGATGAAACATCTTAATTGTTTCAGTGATTCGGCACATATTGAGTACTGGTTCACATTACCGTACATGGGCCACTTGGTTGCGTCGGTGTATAATGTCGTGTTCGTGACATTAAGCACCACCTTATCACTATCATTCCTCCCATATAGGACTGAAATGCCATCGAATCCAAGATTTATTTGTGTGGCGTTGGTTAACAACGACAGCCACTTCGTGCAGGTACTCAAAATACTATACATATTTAGTCACAAATTGAAAATCAATATATTATGATTAATATTATTTTTAAATTGAATAGGTGACTCTCGGTGCCGGAGTTACATTACCCCCAATTGTCACATCATGGAGAGAGTTTCACCGACCAATTGCTACTGGATGGGAAAGAGCTTTTAATTTCAAGAAAATAGAGATTGATGATCGTATGCATGATTTGAAGTAGTAGGATAAATACATTGCGGATGTATATCTTTTGTGATGTACATCTTTTGGGATCTATATCTTTTGACGAATGGAAATGGAATATATTGAAGTGATATTTTGTTCGAATTGGCATTACAAATTTTGTTCGAAATTTAAATACTAAACTGAACAACAAAGTTCGAAAGTAATTTCATATACCAACATAAATGTTCAAAAATATCGACCGAAAAAATATAAATTTTTCGAAATATTTAATCGAATATATATTAAATGTTCGAAAATTTTAGTTGAAAAAACTATATTTTGTTCGAAAGTTTTGTCCGAACAAAAGAAATATGTTCGAAAATTTCTTACATACAGGGATTTAGGTTTTTTTATGTTTGTATGGGTGTATTTCTAAATTTGGGGGTGAAGATATCCTTATCTGTTCGAATATTTTAGCTGAAAAACTGTACTTTGTTCGAATTTTTTGTCCGAACAAAATCAATATGTTCGAAAATTTCTTACATACAGGGATTTAGGTGGTTTTTTTATGTTTGTACGGGTGTATTTCTAAATTTGGGGGTGAAGATATCCTTATCTGTTCGAAAAATTTAGCTGAAAAACTGTACTTTGTTCGAATTTTTTGTCCGAACAAACTCAATATGTTCGAAAATTTCTTACATACAGGGATTTAGGTGATTTTTTTATGTTTGTACGGGTGTATTTCTAAATTTGAGGGTGAAGAAATCCTTTTCTGTTCGAAAATTTTAGTTGTAAAACTGTACTTTGTTCGAATTTTTTGTCCGAACAAAATCAATATGTTCGAAAATTTCTTACATACAGGGATTTAGGTGGTTTTTTTATGTTTGTACGGGTGTATTTCTAAATTTGAGGGTGAAGAAATCCTTTTCTTTTCGAAAATTTTAGTTGTAAAACTGTACTTTGTTCGAATTTTTTGTCCGAACAAACTCAATATGTTCGAAAATTTCTTACATACAGGGATTTAGGTTTAGGGATGTTTGTATGGGTGTATTTCTAAATTTGGGGGTGAAGAAATCCTTTTCTGTTCTGAAATTTTAATCGAAAATTACACTTTGTTCGAAACTTTTGTTCGAACAAATGCAATATGTTCGAAAATTTGTTTGGAACTAGCTGAAATTGTTCGAAAATTTCTTACATACAGGGATTTTGACGAACATTTACATTTGGGGTTTAAAAAACTCAAATTTTCGAACTTTTACATGAATTTGGGGTTTAAAAAACTGTAATTTTTGAACATTTATATGAATTTCGACATTTTATATGTTCCAACAACCATAGATAGACGCCATAAGTTCACAAAAAATATAAAACACCTAATATCCATAAGTTCACAAAAACCGTAAAACACCTAATATCCATGAGTTCCCATCCAAATCATAAAACAACAATCCAAAACCGAAAATAAACAACCCTAGAATTCAAAGTCTCCAAATAGAAATTAAATCATGCACCCATTACCCAAGTCGCCTAACACCCCCGCCTCTTTGTCTGGCTCGAGATCTAGTCATTCCTCTAGTTCGACCTGGTCCTGCACGTGACGAAGTTCCACCTTCTGGGCCAGTGAGAATAGTCATCACTTCAACAACCTTATTCATTGCTTCATCTAAACTCAGTGCATCGTCGGAATGATACATTCGCACTAAATTTGATAGCTCATACTTTGCAGCATCAATCCTCTCCCACGGTTGCGTTGAACGTGCAGGTTCAGGACGAACAATAAGGTCCGTAGTGTCAGGATTTGAAACTCTTGGATGACCTTGACCAATGAACCATTCCTCGTAACCATAAGCGCTTTGCCAAGGGTGCTTGCATGTCTCACCAACACGTTCCATAGATAAAACGTGTGTATCCCATTGATAATAATACTCCCCCATGATATCCCAATCACGTTTTGGTTTCATCGAACGACTCCTTTTGACCTTAGCTGCAAGAGGCTTATCTGGAATCGTTTGCACATAACCGAACTGCCGAAGAACTCTGTCTGGCATGTAAGGCTCAGCCACTTTCCCACAAATAATGCAACCATGAAAGAAGGCCACTTGCTGAAAGGGACAAAAATCCCTGAATGAATGATATGGAGTCCACGAAACCTATTACAATACAAAGGCATAATGATTAACTGTAAGGGACAAAAAACACATTGATAAAATTGTATAAAATTGTATAAAAGTAACCTGTGTTGGAAGAAACACATCTAAACTGTGTCTAAACGCTCGGACGTGTTCCATACATGGCCCCGTATGTACTTCTGGTGCGTAGACACATGACAGAGGTCCTGACTTAAAAGTCGGATTTTTAGGAGGCAAAATTAGACTTGAGAAGTGATCATATATCCAAGCCTGAAAATTTTAGTCGAAATTTTTTAATATATTCAAAATTAATTAAAATAGGTAACAACATGAAATTGATAGGAATTACCTCCAACAATGTCAGATAACCACCTATCTGACGCACCTTCACTTGCGAAGCTAGCCCCAATTGTCTATAAAGATATGCCAACGCCGCAGTTCCCCAAGCATAATCCCCAAATGTTGACATGTCCCTTGTATACTGCAACCAGTCTGTGCTTACACGTGTACCACTCTTATCAGCAAACAAAGTGGTCCCAAACGTGTACAAGACATATGCTCTAGCAGAATATAACACCTTCAGAGGATCACTAGACTCCATCATCGGGGAAAAAGTGTTTTCCAACCAAGTAAGTCTGACAGACGACCCACGCACACCCTCGAGAGCTTTTCTAGCTTCATTCTCTGTTAAGCCCAATAACTCCATCAATCTTGTTTTTCCCGTTTTCTTTGCATCTTCAGTACACATCACCGGGATACCATCCACTCGAAGACCAGTTATGCAAAAGACGTCATCAAGAGTGATAGTCATTTCACCAAAAGGGAAGTGAAGTGAGTTCGTCTCCGGATGCCATCTCTCAACAAATGCAGTAATCAAGTTCTTGTTTGGATTCTTGTATGAAGACGTTCGAAGTGACAACAACTTTGATTTTTTAAACATGCCCTTCCATGACCGGAGATCTTTTTCTGGATCCAACTCCCATAGAAGAAGTTTATTCACATGACCATGACACTTTAACACCTCTCTCTCACACCCCTTATAAATATAACTCGCCACATGATTATTGAACCCGTCAAGAAGTGGAGGATGAGGTATTTCTGAATCATCTCCCTCTATGTCATCGTTTCCTCTATCATCTTCCTCGTCACCTTCCATTTCCTCATCTTCCTCATTTTCCTCGTCACCTTCCTTTTCCTCATTTTCTTCATTTTCATCTGAAGAAAACTTTTCTGCACCCCATGTATTGTCCGGATGAAGGGGGTCATCAGTTGTGGGATATAATAAAGAAGCTCGTGGCTCTTGCTCGAGATTCAACTCTTGCTCACTACGTTCATGCTTCCTCCTTCTATAGGAAGCAGTAGGCCGAGTCTTCTCCTTTCCTATACGTTTAAATAGCATTATTCAATTCACAAATACATAATATATACATTGTGAGAAACTTAAATGAACCAAACATATAATCCTAAATATGTTCGAAAATTATTATTGAAACTTCATAATTTGTTCGAAAATTTAAGCTGAACAATTAACATATGTTCGAAAATTTAAGCTGAACAATTAACATATGTTCGAAAATTTTTAATGAACAATTAACATATGTTCGAAAATATACCCTGAACAATGACATATGCTCGAAAATAAATATTGAACAATGAACATATGTTCGACCAACTTATCCGAACATATGTATAAAAATCGACCAAAATTTTCGAACATATTGGCAAAAATTGAAAAACCAGAACCGAACACAAAACAACCAAATTCCTAATACCCATTCAATTCCTTCAACAAATATGATCTATTAAGTGCTCAAAACACAAAACTCATTCACTTACAAGCATAAATGGAATGAAATTGACATAAACACATAATACCCATACCATTTTTTTCAAAAATAATACAATGAAATGGGATGTACCTTTATCCATGGGTCTCCTCCGGTGCGTGGGTGGTGCGTCGGCGTGGGTGGTGCGTCGGCGTCGGCGTGGGTGGGCCGTTCGACGTCCGGTGATGAATTGGGTGGTGCGTCGGCGTGGGTGTGTTTCGAACAAATGAGGAAGTTTTTTCAATGTTGTGTTATTACATTGGTGTGGGGTGAAGTGATAGGCATTTGGGTATTTTTGAAATTACACATGGGGTGAAATGATCTATTAGGTAGTGAAATGATAATTGGGGTGAACTAATTAAAAACTGGGGTAAAAATATCCCTTCCCTAAATTTAATTGGAAACAAATCTTTTGGACAAATGAGCACTCATTGGGGATAGTGGGCGTAAAATTTTTTGGGATAAAATATGTTGCTTTAAGTGAGGTTATTTTATGAATAAAGATTATATTTTTAAAAACTACATCATCTGTACTTTAATATTTATTTATAAACGGACATCATAATACCCAAAAATATCCTCCAACATATTACCTTAAAACACGTGCAGAAAAATGTACATATATTTGGTGGATAGAAAAAGTATATAGAATACCCCAAAGGAAACATCATGTGTTGATTGAAAAATGCTTCTAACTCTTTCTTTATAAATTGGGCAATGTGTGTTGGAGAAAAATTAAAACCTAATTTCCTACTCAAAAGAGACTGGATATCAACTTTTCTGATGGACTAAGATAGTGAGATTTTAAAATCAAATAACTATTAACAGAATGTAATGTGAGAAGGTGATGCATTTTACACCGAATTAATATTACACATTTTTCTGGGCATGATAAGGCCTTACAAGACAAAAACTATAAATAGAGCAAATCAATTCATCATAATAGCTCAGCCTCTTCCTGATCTCCATCACCATCATCAACCTCGTCCTCGTCTTCTTCGGGTGCATCCGGATCAACGCCCTGAAAAGCAGCATCAGATAGACTTTAAATAATGAACCAAGAAAAGCTATGATAGTATTTTCGGATATGCAAACCTTCATCAGTTTCTCTAAACGCTCTAGTCCTTTTCTCGCAGCTTCGTTTTGGGGGTTTATCCTGAGACACACGCATAATGTGTTCACATAGAGCAAACATGTTGATCCAACAAAAAATTCATCTGTTTCATATTAGTTTCATTTTTGAATGTTAAATTTTGTTTCAGATTTAATTGTCCTTTTAGCTATTTCTACACATTTCTTATATTCCTAAAAGATCTCTTATTTAAAGAAGAATTTTTTTTTTCCTCGCACATTTAATTCTTCCACCCTCTGATTAACGGTGAATATATCTATATTTTATGTTCCTTAATTTTATACAGGTTCTTTAAAACGGGGAAAATTAGTATCAGAGGTCTCTTGATTACTTCTGAAGAAAGCTTGAGGCTTGAGCAAAGGAGAGATTTACCGTAGTGCAGCATGATAATGTGAAAGGGAATCTTGAAGCATATTCGTCGCTGCATACACTTGAGCAAGCTTAACATGCAAAGAATCATCTGCCCAATCTTTCAAATATCGTTGTAAGAGAGAGACTGCATCTCCATTTCGACCTTCTATGACATGTAGCTCGGCCAAGGCTAATGCTGCTCCAAGGAAGCCAGGTTCTAGCCTCAGGGCTGATTCATAGAACTTCTTTGCCTACGAGAAGTAAAATTGATTATAAACTCAAGTCATTCAAAAATTCAATAGGGATATCACTACCAAGTATGCTGATTTAATTCAAATGATACACAAGATTATTGATAAATTTCACTTATGAAGTTCCTTTTACATATTTGAAGAAAAATACTCCATTCATTCCTAATTTTACTCAATCTTCAATTAATTAGGATATTGTAAGAGTATTACACCCTTATTCATTACTACTTGATGATAACATAGACCACAAGTAATGACAAGATATTTAGTATTTATTAGGGATATTGTTGGAGAAAAGGATAATTTTTTGTTGATATTAGCAAACTGACAAATAATTAGGAAAAACACCATTTTGGATGGAATCGCACAAATAATTATGAAAGGAAGGAGTATTGACTACGCTCACTTAAGCTGTGTCCTAGTAGACAATTAACCCAAGAATCATGCATACCTTTTCTCTGCCACTGGTGTTACTAGCATGTACATCCCCAACTAGTTTTAGAGCCTTTGCAGATTGGGGCATTGCCTTCATTGCCTCTCTTGCTGCATATAAAGCTTCTTTGACCTTCGAAAGGGCCAAATATGAACGAACTAGACCTGCAATTCTTTTTAGTTCCAGTCACACTATTTCCTCTCTCTTTGTTGCATAAATTCATTTAATTAGAAAAAAAAAAAAAAGAACAAAGGCAATACATGGAAATGTAATGTCTTGAATGTCTCAACAGACCTTGATATGTACGAAGATCGGGTCTTAATTCTTGAGCTCCTCTAAAGGCGACCACAGCAGATTCTGGGCGATTCATTGACAAGAAAATATTCCCCTGGATAAACTCCAAACATAAGGAAAGAGAAATCCTACTGACAACTGAACTATGCAATATAATAAACATAAGTTTCAGACTAAAAGTTTCTAACTTGAAAGTGGTCTTTCAGTTTTATAAGGATAAACTCTCATACCTTCATTATGTAACCAGCTACATGCCTCTCATCAATGCGGATGCTCTGATTATAGTTAAAATAATTAGTGATTATTAAGCATATACAATCAACTGATCAAGCCAACTAAATCACTAGAAAAATTAACCTTCTCGGCATAAGATAAAGCTCCTCTCTCATCTTTCTTGTTGTCCCAAAGAACAGCTAAGGCCACTAAAACTTCAGGTTTTGTAGGATCGATGCTCAGAAGATCATTAACTAACTTATTTAACTTGGAACCATCTGACTTCAGCTTCAGAAGCATTGCATACTCATCCATATATGTAATTACATATGGGTCAAGTGACCGTACCTGTAGAAATTATTTCTTTTACTAACTGTCTGTCAACAAAAGCTTAGCAAATTAACACAAGTTAACTACTTACAGTTTCAAAATCCTGAATTGCTTCATCATTTTTCCCAATGATAGCTTTAACCTTCAGAATAACAATTAACATTGGGGGCAAAATGTGTCAGAATTGTGGTATGTTATTACTTGGCAACACAGCAAAAGAAGATGAAAACATGCTTAAAGTGAAGTCATCCTAATGCAGTCGTTACAAACCTTGGCCATTTCAAGTAAAATGTGGATGTTGTTGGGAAATCGTTGTAGAAGTTCTGAAAATAGCTCCAACCCACCTGCTAACCAGTTAGAAACAGATGAGAACAGGAAGCCAGGGAGCAAAATTTGAGCTGTTAGTTCGATTAGTTCACTAGAAGCTCTTCCTATGTGCAGAATACAAAGATATGATATCTTTCTCAAGCAATGATAATTTAAATGATACAATCATTTAGTTGCAGAAATTTTGGTGAATTATTATGGATGTATTTTCTTATGAACTGTGTGTGAATACAATTAAGGAAAAAAAAAACTAAAATGAAAAATGAAATTAATGATAGGATGTTCCAGTGAAGCACCAATTTGCATTTCACAACAAAAAGCTACCTCATCCTACACAATAGAAGATGAGGCCAGCATGCACGGACATTAATTTGTGCACACAATGAAAGGAGATTATCATGTATATCAGATTGGGAAAAAAAAAAAAAAAAGGAATGGAATAGAAATCTGCAGCCATAGCGTGACCTTTGTAATCATTTGAAGCAATGCAGCATCGGGCTTCAACATAACGCTGCATTCAGAAAAGAGATGACATGATTATTATAGTTAAAGGACTAAGTAAATAGTTAAACAAAGGGAAAACATAGAATGTCTAATGGAAAATGTCTCAAAAACAAATTACAGGGCAAGCTTTTTCTTAAGCAAGTAAGACGTATCTAGATAGGTTAAAAATTGCACATTGTTAGAGTTCACTTTATTTTACAAGTGCTACATATATCTTGATTAATATAGCACATAGATCATACTAGTATCCCGAAATATAACAATAAGATCTGCAAATATAGTGGCGTAAGAATTGAATATCTACAAAGCATACGGTGACCTAAAATTTAAAAATAGCTCTTGCATGACACTATGATAGAATTTTCAATGCTCTTCAAAGAATTGCAAACTGAACATGAGTTGGGGGGGGGGGGGGATTGGATATGAACGTCGAGTTATTATAAACCAAATTAGCTCTTCAGTTCATACATACAAGGAACCAATATCAGCAAAGAATAAGACAGTAAAGACTCCAAAGACTCTCAAAGAAGACCTAAAAACAAATACTAGCATTACAAAGTAAGTTAAACATGCATGTCTGCATGTTTCCTTTTGGGATAATGATATATTTTTTATTCTTCTACAAATGTTAAGTCACCTTAAATTATGGCATTTACATAAAAGAAACAGGAAACATTATTAATGTGATGAGAACCAATTTTTTTATTAGTCAATTCCCTTCAATCCATTATTGTCAGGAAACACAATTTAACTAATATACCACAGGCATGGGGGATGTACTTGACGCACGAAGTCAGTAACATCTGTTTATTCTTTTATACTTATTTCATGTGTCACAGAATTTTAACTGCCAGTACAAAATCTGAAGCATTGCAAAATTAAATCAGATCAAGAGATAATAAATACACGTCCAAAGTTGTAAATGTAACTCTACTATAGGAACAACTTACTGGCAACCAGCGACTGCAATCAAAATGATCAAAAGGAGGTCTTCCACTTCTATTGGGTGTCTGCAATGACCAAAAAAAAAACGGAGAGCAAACAATTTAGTTATTGCTCTAACAATTAATATGTTGAAAGACCTTGGCAGCATAATAAGTGGAACAAAAAATCAAGGGACTTTGAACTACTGTACAAGGACCGTATTACATTCTTACATAGATTGCTAGAAATGCATTGACATGCATTTTTTTTTTAGACTAAGGAAAGGATAGTAGAATAAAAATTGTTGTCAACTTGTTACAATGTATACTGAGTGGACGTTATGGTCTAGTAGAGTAGTTGTATGAATATCTGAATACCAAGTGTAACTATAGTTCTGATACGTCTAGCTCTAACAAGGCAAGTCCTGGATCTTAGACATATAAATGTGTCAGAGTTATGTTAAACAAGAGTACAAGACAAAACCTTATTAAGGAAACGTTCATATAAAGACAAAAATCAGAGCAAATGTAGCTTTATCAGTAGCCATTATATACCCGTATCCTCCTTTAAAGCTACTATCAGAAAGCAACGAGAAGGTAAAAGTACAGTTTATGAACGGAAAACGTAGATGATCATCACATACTAAAATCTAAGGCCCTAATCTGAGCTGGCTAGCTTGAATTCATGCTGAAAAAGGATCCAGTTGGTGTGGAGATCAAGGGCCTCAATGTTCTGGCTATAACTAATTTATGTGTCTGGGCCCACACGTTGGGGCACGTGTTATTACCTCCAAGTTTGGTACTACGGGTACAACCTAACTACCAAAGGACCCCCAGCACTCCCACTCAAACAGGAAACTATGCAAACCTTGAAAGAAGAAACTATAATAGAAAGAAATACCAACAAATAGGCCCAGAATATCACAAACCAACCTGAGGAAACAATGACATAATATCCTTTGCTGAAACACCCAATTCAGCCAAGGCTATTATAGCCTCAATAATGTACGGGCAATTCCTGTCAACACAAAGGATAGATATTATTGATAGTGTTTGTCAAGTTTGCTCCAGTAATTCAAGAAGAAAGAAGAATTGCACATACAAACGAAATGAGTGTATATGCACCATGAGCAGATTATTACTTACACAGAGTGATCAGCATTACAATATTCAAAAGAGTAAAGGCAAGATAGCCTTTCACAAACCCTTCACGTTTCAAAGTTGCAATAAAAGGTAATATGCACAGACGCATAAAAACTTGTAGAAACCAGAGGAATCAATTTGTAAAGGACGCTCAGAGAGAAAACTGCTGGTTTAGTGTAGGCTTCTAGGAGCCAAACAACTGTACAAGAAACATTTCCTCTAAGGACTGGATAAAGCACATTACTAGCAGCAAACACCATTAAAATTCTACCCTTTGTCACAATACTGAACTTCATTGAGATACCAAATATGCAAAATCACATAGGTATAACTGTATAAGCAATACAAGTCGGGGATGAGGACGCTGACAGAATGTATATAACTGTAATACCAAGGCAGCAGACCTCAAACACTCCTTAAAACATCCAATTGCAGCTCGAGTATGCCTAGAATTTCGGTAAAGCTTTGCCATCATTAGATTCATTTCCAGATTCCTTAACTTGCTTGGAATTCCTTCCATCTGTCATAGAGAGATAGAATGATATCAACAATTTCCTTATAAATAGTCATTATTCATCTTTTGGCTAGTTGTTTGAAATCAAGCTACAAGACTGCAATAAAGGTTGAGGCCAGGTGCATTTATTATACGCCACTAAGATAGAAAGTATACAAAACTAAAGATAAACAACCTCTGGATAACCTAATTGTAGTAGAAAAAAGAACAACTATAGTACAAACCTCAGCAAGAGCAGCTCTGTTCTCACCAAGTGAACTGTGACAGGTTGCGATCTTGAATTTTACCTGCTTTTAAATAGAAAATGTTAAAGAAAGGAAAGAAGACAAACAGCCACTTTAGATTAGTAAATTTAGAACCACCAAAAGATTTTTGCATTGAATTACCTCGTTTTCATTTATAACCGAAGTGTTGCAAGAATTTGGAGAAGAAGATCGATTTGATAAGGATAACGCGCTCCTAGTTATTGGAGTGGTTGTCGCATTTTGTTTTGGTAGTATTTTATGATATTGCAATGCCTGCTTATATATTTGCTGTCAAGAGATGCAAAGCAAACATAATAAAGAGCTAATCATGAACCATTTTGTGTACCAAGAATCACATTTAATAAATAATAATGATAATATAAAGGAGCAGAAATATAAGATACCAACTCAAATTGCTGCACAAGTAGCATGGAATTTCACTTTTAATTTACTAAAAAGCTGGGGTTGTCGTTCATACTTCATATCATTAAAATCAAACACCAAGACGTCTAATTTACATACATACATAAACTCTCAAGAAATGTTGATTTTGATAATTATATAACTAACTGAAAAAACAAACGGCCAGAGCTCAAGCACATCACAAAAAGTCAGTTGGTTTGGTCACACTTAAACAGCATAGCAACAAGCTCAATATCAGTATAAGCTCTTACAATTGCCCTTCGATACTCCTTTTCACGAGAGAGAGAATCGCCAAATAGCACCTGTCATCAGAGAGCCATTACCAAAACAAATTCAGGGAATTTAAAAAAGAACCCACCAAAAGAAAAGACACTAGCAATCGAAAAGTACCAGGCTTTCTGCCTTAAGATGCGGGCTGTTCTCAGAATTTATAGACGTTGAAGAAACAGCAAAACAACCCTAGTTTACACAAACAACAAATCATCATCTTCACGTAGTATTCTAATTAGCGAGTTAATTAGCTCACGAAATTAGGAATCGAGTCGGCAGTGTCGAGAATTGTACCAGCATTTGAGCAGACGAATAGAGGCCATGATCCAGAAGGGTAGATAATTGGTCTTTCGGGACATCCATCGAACAGTTGGTGTGCAGTGAGAAGTGTGTGCTGTGCGTGAAAAGTTTCGAGGGCGGTGAAGTGAAGTGCTCTTCGTTTTGAAATCCCTGTTAAGGGAAATTTTATTTTCGTTGAAGACCCCTTAGCTTTTGGGGATGATTCATTCTGGCCCCAATAGTTTTGGAGATATTACTTTTGTTTCTTCTGAAGAAGGCCGATTTTGCTGCAGCTCATCTTAATATTTTTATGAAATAATTTATTTGATATTTTTAAAAGTCTTTTGTTTTATTTGATATTTTAATATTACTTTTAAAAAATATTATTTAAAAGAATTATATTAACATCCCAAAAAATAACGTCCTAGATCAAAAGTGAGTAAATCGGTATAGTTTTATATTATTTATAAAAATTATATTAACACCCCAAAAAATAAATTGCATTGGTTTTTTGACCGTCAACTAATGTTTGGATCAAAAGTAAATAAATAAGTATAGTTTTATAAAATAACCGTAAAAAAATTATACAATAATATAATTATATAAACAGTATTTTCATAATCGAATAGATAAATAAACAGGATAGAACGTTGGTTGCCGATGTAACCGGTTGAACGGATGGTCCAACTATTAAAACAAATTTGACTTGTTTCTTTAAACATTCTTTATGTTATATTGAAAAATAACATAAATATTCATTTCTAGAAATTTAAAATCATATCTTATAAAATTTATATTAGAACAAACACAATGGAGTTATAGACAACACGAAAATAAAAATGTTCAAAAGAATTCAAGTTATAATATATGTTGGGCCAGGTTTTGATTACACCACCTGACAGTCAATTTAGCAGCCAGGATAAGAGGAATGCATAGAGAATTGGATCGAATGAAAAGCTCGTAAAGAGAATGCGAGCAGCGACCAAGGTCTAGAGAGCCCTGAATAAGCGACCATCGATTATAATATGGTCAATTTTGAATACATAAAGAGTTTTGGCAGCCAAGACTTTGTCGCAGTCTCTATCCATCACTGTTTTATCATTGTTAAAGAATCATGCTAAGAAAGGGAGAAAATCCCTATACATATTGGAGTAAACAGTTTAAGGTTAACTGTAAAGGATAACGAGTATATTAAAATCAACTAGAGTACCACATAACAGTATATAATTAGTTAATATAATTTGACACAATCATATGTAGAGTAGGGTCTAGGTCAGATAGCCTGAACAATATTAAATGTGAACATTTAATGTCCATGTAACTACAAATAAAATCTCTCATGAACCATTTATGAGAGAAAATGAGACCATTCAAGATTGATAAAGAGCATTCATAAATATTTTTGCGCTTGTGGCTATAAGTTACTATTATTTCAATTTTAGTTATTTATTTTTCACAAATTAAAAAGTCACGTATTTTTTAAATTTTTGCAATTTGGCCAGGTAGTAGACTACATGTGGAACATTTTTGGTATTCACGTGTTAGGGTTTGATTTATCAATTAGATGTTTCAATTTTTATAATCGATTATTGGTCTAAAATGTAAAAAAATAAAAGTTATAGGATTCTTTTCAATCTGTTAAAGTCGACACTAAAATCAAAATAGAGGAAATTTAAGGACTGCAAAAAATGAAATCGCTAGATTTTTTATGTTGAACTCGGTAATGTTATTTAATATACAAAGTAATATGTTCAACATATAAAGTATTACACTTTAGTAATTAAAAAAAACACATAAAAAATCAAATATTTATTTTTAGAACGCAATATTACTTTGAATACTTGAACAATATTATTTAAAATAAAAATTACGTAAACCTAATTTAGAAGACCAGTTGTAATGATATAAACATCAAAATTGTGCCTCCATAAACCATAAAATCCAAAAATAAAATAAATTTACTCTCAATTACTTTTTGTTTTAAACAATAGTACTAAATACTAATATATCATAACATTCTCAATTAATTATAGATACACAAATCAACAGCCATCTTGTTTAATGACGCTTACATCTATGGGAAAATATTTGTTCTTTGTGCCCATCATGTGGAGCAGTAGACACTTTTCGTGTCTTTTTCATTATGTCATACTCCCTCAATCCAGTAGAAATTTACACCCTATGGGGCGTCACATTTTTTAAAGAAAATATATTTTATACGTAAATTAATATTTTCTTTTTAGGGAGTATTAACAATTAACTTAATGACAAGATTATTATGACGCTTTTAATGTTAGTAACAATATACATAGGTGAAATCATGTCTATATGCACGCTCTGCTCAAATATATTATATATATAATTTAATATTTTCAATCATTTGTATTCGATATATAAACGTTATAATAATAAAATATGACGCTTGTAATTTGTAAATAAGCAACAACAAAATTTTCCATAAAATATCTCAACTAAGACTTTAAGAAGTAGCATCACCAAAAGCATAATATGAAATATACCTATCAAGTTCAATCCAAACAAAATAAGTTACGCAATTTTTCAGTTCAACGATAACTTGCACCTAAACTATGTGAATTTTTCAGTTCAACGATAACTTGCACCTAAACTATGTGTTGTAAAACCATTCGGCTGCATTTTACTTATCTTGCATCTTCCACTCGTACCTGCAATAATGAAAGAAAGGTAAAAAATTGATACTTAGAAATTGAAAAGAACAAATTTAATCAAATGAAATTTACCAGATGCTTTGGCCAAACAATGCTCCTGCCTATAGCTTGGCCAACAACTTTAACACCTCCAACTTTCCAGATTAATGGTTCGTCATATTCAATAGCCACAGTAACTTTCAGTTCGCACCATTCAGGTCCTAATAATTCTCCGTCTCCCAATTTTTTAGTTGGATTTAAGCTTTCAACAATAGCTTGTGCAACATTGCCTGGAGCAATGATGCCTTTTAAAAGAACCTTTGCTCCAACCTGTTAAAATTAATTATCGTTACTTTGTTACTCTTTGAACAATAGACAAACCAGCTTCACACATAGTCATAGGATCAACTGAAACCCTCTAATGGTTTCTGGATTGTTTTCATTATGATTGGCCTCTACGTGGTTCTATAGGCTAAAACAGCAGAAACAAGGCTGTCCTAAAGGGACTGATAGTCCATAATGTTATTCTTTCTCAACAGAAATAATTGGCATACCTCAATTTCTTAAACAATTACCATATAAATGTTAACGTATAAATTGTCTCGTCATTCATAAGCACCAAACTTTGGCATGGAATATAGACCATTCACCAATCATATTTCAAATAATAACAAAAATCAACAAAGGAAGGAGACAACAAAATAACCGACAAACCACAGCTTTACCAACATCTTTAGTTTTTTGCGTGCATTCTTTATAAAGACAACAGATGACACACACATGCCTAGATGCTAGAGCATCACTAAATAGTTCAGTAACTCTGAGGATAATAGCATTAAGAATCAACTATTTTTCAACCTCTGCTAAATTGAGATTTTCACAATTGCACAGAACTGGATCAACAAGACCTTTCTTATTTCAAAGAATTAAAAATATTAAGATACAGGGAAGCTATATGTACCTGCAAGGGGCAAAATTTGACATTTGAGGGTCGAGCAGATTGGGCAAATGCAGAATTGCGGGAGGTTGACGGGAAAGAGGCATTTGTGATGTTTGAATGTCCTCTCACATTCTCATTTCTCAACAACCTTTCAATTAGCTTGTTCTTCTCTTCAAGTTCTTTTCTCAATTCTTCATTCTTCAACAACCTTTGAATTAGCTCATCCTTCTCTTCAAGCTCTTTTTCTAATCTTTCTTTTTCCATGGCAATGAGATGGATTTCATCCCGGCCAAGTGAATGACCATCATTTACCTCCTTTGCATTTATTTCTTCGCCAAGGACTGGAGAATATGTATAATTTGGGTTTTCGTCTCGAGCACCAGGTGGCAGTTGCCTCTTCAACTGTTGTATTTTTTCATGTATACAGGTTTTATACAATAAAATTATCACAAGAGTGTATACTTGATTTAATATTGTAACAAGAAAAAATAATTGAGAAAGTTAAAAGGAAGCTTCACCGATGCATTTGCAGCTTCAGGATTATATGCATTCCCATCTCGAGAGTAACAGTTTGAAAAAATATTTACTCTGGCCGGTTCACTTATATCTGACTCCTCAACATTTTCATTGTCGTCCATGTCGTTTTCTTCTATCCCAGCATTACATAAAGCTTCTTCCTACAAGAGAAAAATTATTACATAACTCATCACTCTATAAGCTATCATCAGGCTTGCAAATGAAATGTAATTACCTTAGCCATTTCATGAACTTGAGCAAAGCTCCTCTTTCCAGTATGATGATGTATTTTTTTCATTGCTCTAGTTTCTTTGTTTTTGTTGCTTGCTTTCTGTAAAGTATAAAATAATCGTAGGTTTAAGAGATATATTAAAATAACGCACAATGAAAAAGAAAATACAAGAACCTTTGACTCTTCACTGCACCAATATTCTACAAGGAATTTCCATTGATCTTCTTTCACCCTCTCATCAAGTGCATTAGGCCTCCTGTGCAAGTTTTGTTCCATAGTTGACTTTGGATTAAAATACTTTGCTTTAATTCTACATTTGAAAGCCCTCCAACTTTTACTCAAAGCTTGTAAAACAAATTTGTCATATTCAACGGGAACAACAAAGCTCCCCTACAAAAAAAAAAAAAAAACGTACACCATGTGAGATGGTATAACATACAGCAAAAATTTGTATAAATTTTAGTTTTATAAATTATTACCTTCACCTTGTCCAGCATGTCTTTTTTTAAATTTTTAGGTACCTTATGCCAATCTTTATAATTTAGTGGAGCTAAGTTTCCATTTCTGGCTATGCATCCCAAGAATTCAACATAATTGCTTTTATTAGGACCTATAGGTTTTCCACTCTTGTTGAATTCAATTGTCAGAGGCTGCAAGTTTGAGTGGTCAGAACTTATAGCCCAAAGGCGAGACATGTAAGTATAACCTCTAGCTCTACGTTGTTCAAAGACTTCATCTACAAGTACAAAAAAAGATGTAGGTTAAATCATTAAAATTAAAGTTCTTCACATGAATACAACTGATATTTTTTTAATTATTTATAAAGTATGCTTATATGCTCTAGCATACTTTGGGGTTCATCATGTTGTTCAGTAGCTGACTCATTAGTATTTCCAACCACCCGTTGGTCATTACGTTGTTCAAAGCCTTCATCTAAAAGTACAAAAAACAAGTAGGTTATATCATTGAAATTAAAGTCCTTAACATGAACAAAACTGAAAACTTTAGATTATTAATAACATGTTTTTACATGATCTAGCGTACCTTGGGGGTCATCATGTTGTTCAATAGCTGACTCATTAGTATTTCCACCCACCCATTTGTCATTATGTTGTTCAAAAACTTCAACTACAGGTAAGTAGGTAAAATCATTTAAATTAAAGTCCTTAACATGAACATAACTGAAAATCTTAAATTATTAAATAACGTATGTTTATATGCTCTAGCATACCTTGGGGGTCATCATGTTCAATAGCTGACTCATTAGTATTTCCACCCACAAGTTGATCGGCATCAGATATGGATTCCTCTCTTCTTTGATTATTATTTGCAACCCTTTTACTTCTTCTTCCCCTCGTAATGGCTACAAGATTCTCTTTAATATGGTATTAACACACTTTAATAAGGCTAAACTTACTAGACTTATATTCCAATTTCAAACTAGAATATCGTATGAAACCCTTGTATTCTTTGGCTTATGTGCATCCAGAAAAGATTTATTTGCCTCTGACTGTTAACTAAAATTATTTCGTTAACAGAGAACAGAATTTGTGAAAGAAACTTCTAAACTCCTAAAGTTAATATCTCTCAGTCTTTATTTCTAGAACATATTTATGAGTATTCGTCTCCAAAACAGATTATTTAGCCTGTTTATTATGAGTATTTGTGCTATGTGTCAATCATAGCCTATCACTGTAGAATACTATGTCAGCATCTTGAACCTAAACAAAATGCATCTATAAGACAGTTTTACAATAAATATAAGAAATTGTAACTAAGAGAGTATTTAGAATTAGAATTTCATTAGATAGAAAAAAAGCAGAAAGGAACCATTTAAAAATAATAGTACAGTAGACATGCGGCCTGAAATCTCTTCTGTTTCTTTTCATCTTTTACCTTGGGGTAAAGAAACAAAACAAAATGGGAGTGTCCCTACATGTATATAATAGATTTATAGGCTCTATCATACCTTGAGGATCAGCATGCTGCTTACGAACTTCATGATCAGTATTTTGACCTCTCTGTTGGTCAGTACCTAAAGACTCTTGTATGTTTCTTCGGACGTGATTCACACTTCTTCGGCGTTTAATCATTGCTACAATGGGACAATATGATAAATGTCAGCAAGACAAAAAAAAAAGTTCATACATTTTGCAGTGTAGCCGCAACTCCTCTGCCCAGTCCAGAATGAGAAAAATAAACTAAAATATGACATCTTAAATGGATGCATTTCAGTAGATCCTTTCGATCTGAATGATGAAAAGAAGGAAACTTGGGATTATCGTCTTTAGTTAGCAGAAATAATGGAAAAGCAATAACATGTGCATAGACTTAAGACAAATCTTGAGAAATTCTTTGTACATATTACAGTAAGGTATGAGGTATCAAATCCAATACTCCCTCCGTCTCAAAATAACTTGCAGAATTTCCCTTTTGAGATGTCCCACAACAACTTACAAACCCAAAAGAAATAAATTCTTTCATAAACTCCACCCTCACATTATTATATTTACACAAAATGTCATTACTTTTTGGGCCTACACTACACTCAATCCAACTAACTTCTTTACTTTATTCATAAAGTTTTGCCAAATTACCTCCCAAAACACTACTCATTCCACTTTTTTCTTAATTGGTGTGCCCTCCTCTCTTGCAAGTTTTTGTGGGATGGAGGGAGTACTTGAAAACAAGAAAAAGAAAGAAAACCAGGAAGATGACAATAAAATAGTGGCCATGGATTATGCATTCTTCGAGATTAGTCCTTATGTACAATGGTGTCCATGGAGTATGCTTAAGATATATCTCTAATTTTTTTTTTACCACAGTAAGCACTTTGTTGCAAGAGCAGACCACTGTATCATATTTTTGCTTTCGATAATTCACAGCCTTGGCTCAAGCCTCTACTCAATGCTCAAGAGAGGAGAAGACCATTAACCACTTTGTAGGTCTATGTTAAAAAGGGGAACAAGAAAGAAAATATAAATGAGAAAACAAATGACACCGATTTACATGGTTCACAACGTTGCTGTATTATTATGCTGATCCAATTGAATTACAGATTACCTAGGTCATATTATAGTTATATTTATAAACGTCTGACAAACTGGGCCACAAAACAAGCTTAAACTCAATCTGAGCTCAAACATAACATACACTATATAGATTGGGGGCATTGTCCCCAAACCCTGGACCAAGGGCGTGTCGCCCCCTGGACCCCGACTCACTGACCAGACAGCGAGATCCCCGATCAGCTCTGTGCAGGGAGTTGGTTTCAAGGCATCCCACCAATCCATTAATATAATGTTAGTATCTATTTATTTGGTGTCAGCATGCACATATTCTATTTTATATTAAGTGATGGACTATTCAAAAGCTTCCAGGACTCAAAAAATACATGATTATCTAGAGGAATTCAGCACAACTATATTAAATAATTAAGGAATGTCAGCAAACTGTTCTCCCTACTATGAGAAGAAGCATCAGAAGTTTGTACTAATCGGAATTACAAAACTAAAATCCAAAACTTTTGGAAACCATTCTGAGATTGAATCAGCAATTAAAAGAAACCTAGCACATTAGAGGGCAAAACACCTGCACAATCTCGTTGATAAATTTCAAACCACCATGTCCAACAATCGATCAGCAAGAAGGCAGCCAAGGATTACCTAACAAGCTGTGAATCAATGTAAAGAACCAAAACTTGAAATTAAAAAAAAAAAAAAAAAAAAGTGAACAAAAATGACAATAGAGAAGCAATCAGCCAGAAACCACCTAATATGAAATTACCCTAAAGAATTCAACCTTACAAAAAATACTAAATTTTTTGCCATCAGCATCTACTCAAGTATAACAGGCAAAAGAGACAAGAAAGAACGAAATAAAAACACATATAATAAACAAGATTTGCAAGAATAGAAAACTAAATAACAATTCAGGGGATTGCCCGAAATCGACGTGAAGCTCTGGATAATTATCAATTACTTACAGATGTGCAAATGCAATAGCAACCGTTTTCCCTGCAGTAGAAGAATTCACACAGGTAATTAGGTCAAAGTAATCAAACTTTCTGCAGGAGATAAAAGAAAGTAAAAAATCAGAAACTAGATTAAACCCAAAACTGAAACCGAAGAAATCGGAAAATTTATTTCTACAGAAGCAAAACCAGTTACTGTATGATGAATGAAACAAACTGTCGACGAGAATTTACCCGCGTGATTAAGAAGTGAGATTAGGGCTTCTTTAGTGGCGCAAGGAGTTAGCGGGAGAAAAATATAAATGTCACTATATGTTTATACACTGATACTTTACTTATTTAAAACTGTCACTACAAAAGCGTAATTATAGAGGTCTTTTATTGATTGAATGTAATGAAGGAGGAAAAAATGAGGCAAGTTATTTTTTCGTTGGACGGTACGAGACTAATGTTTCAATTTTTGGGCCCAAAACTGATTTATTATTTGTTTTAGGCTTTTTTTTAGATGTTTGGCATAATATTTTAATAAAATAAATTTTTATGTGTAATTGATTTTTAAGTAATAAATATATTAAAAATTAGGGTATTGTTGATTATTGTTTAGAGTATTATTGATTACTATTTGAGATATTGTTAACCACTTGAGATATTGAGGTTTTTTTCTTTATCAGAATTTTTTTTATAACATAGAAGGGTAAGAGATGTTAAACGGGCTAGCCCTAACGGGTTTCGGGCTAAACGGGTTAGGGCCTTATCCGGTTCATTCTTAACGGTCCTCTAATATTTGAGACCTAACCCTAACCCTAGCGGTCCTCGGGCTAAACGGGTCATAAACAGGCCATGTCATAAATAATAAAAAAATCTAAATTTTAACACATAATCTAAAATAATTGTCATAAAATGTTAATATTTAAACTAAAACCTAAACATGGTCCATAATTTCATTAAAATAGTTTAATATAATTACAAAAGTTCAAACGTCAACACTTAAATATTTAAAAGTTCATTGGTATTTAAAAGTTCAAGTATAAATACTTAAAATTAATATAACACCTAAATAGAAATTGGAGATAACTTCAATTAATAATAATAATAACTAATAAGTATATTATATATTTAATAGATATATATAAAATTAAAAAATTATGCGGGCTAGCGGGCGGGCTCGGGCCGGGTCAAAAAAGCCCGGATTTAAACGGGCCAATGAAAGCATGGCCCTAACCCTGCATTTTTCAGGGTAAAACGGGCCGGCCCTATTAGCCCAGCCCGGATTAACATCTCTAGGTATAAGGAATACCCCAAACTCAAGTACAAATAGTTTTTGACAATCTCACAAATATGAAATAAGATATTGAGGTATTATTGATTACAACTTGAGGTATTACTAATTTGAACACATAATACACACCGAACTGTGTGCGTTTTGCAATTGATTTTCAAAATTCAAGTGCATGTTATGCACATGAGAGCACACAAGAATTACTCTTTTAATAAATAAGTCATATCTGAAAGCATTTTAAACACATTTTAGTTATGTACACTAAATTATTCTCGATAATTATATTTATCACTAAATCATACTCCCTCCATCTTAATATTTTTTTCATATGTTGGTTTTGCTCGCATATTAAGAAAAAGTGAAGTATGTGAGTGTGAAATTAAATAATAAAATATAAAAAGTGTACTTTATTGACTTTTGTGAGTGTGAGTTGTTTCCTTTTTTTGGGTGAAAAAAGAGTTGAGACATCCATATAAGAAAAGTGTGAAAATTATCTTGGGACAAAGAGAGTAATAATTAATTTTTAAAATCTTAAAATGAAGAATAAGAGCATTTTACCACAAGATTATAAAATAATAGCGCAATAACAAAATTCATAAAATAATATCTTGATTTTTATTTAATAATAATATTATTATAATATATATAATTAAACGTTTGTTTATTATTTTGTATACTCTGTATTATACTCCCTCCGTACTAACTCTTTTTCCCTATTTTTTTTATTTTGGGACGTCCCAACTATTTTTTCTTACCTTAAAAAGAAAATAATTTACATTTACAAAAGTCAATAAAGTACACATTTTATATTTTATTAATTAACTTCACACTCACATACTCTATTTTTTTCTTAATCCGTGTGCGTCTTTTGGAAAAAAAACTCGGGACGGAGGGAGTATTACATTATATTGATATAATTAAACAAATCGGTATGTTGTATTCAAAACATTTACAAAAAAGAGTTTCAGATTTAACCTATTTAAATAAATAAATTTTTAAATTTTTTGAGTATGACTCGTTGATTAAATAAGTCGAACAGAACTAGATTAAATCGAGCCGTAGATTCTTGTTGGGTATCTTAAACTATTCAATCACCTATGAAAATAAATTGATCTCCCTGTAATGACCAGGGGTGGCATACCGTACCATATCGTACCGTACCGCCCATACCGTATACCGTACTGAAATTTTCGGTATGCATTTTTGCATACCGATACCGTACCGAAATTTTCTGTATACCGAAATTTCGGTATACCAAAAATGCATACCGCATACCGTACCGAAAATTTCGGTATACCGTACCGTACCGATATTTCGATATATACCGATCTATACCGAAATACCGGTCCATACCGAAATACCGACTATGTCGGTATACCGCCCATACCGGTATATACCGCCATACCGGTCCATACCGAAATAATTAAAATATAATTTTAATTAAATATAAATAAATTTAATATTAAATTTTAATATTAAATTACCAAAATGGTATATACCGGTATACCGAAATATTTTCGGTATACCGAAATATTTTCGGTATACCGAAATATTTTCGGTATACCGAAAATAATCGGTATACCGATTTATACCGAAAATATTTCGATATTTCGGTATATACTGGTATACCGAAAATTTTAAAATTCTATACCGATACCGTACCAAAAATATCGGTATGGTATCATACTGTACCGAAATTTTCGATAAATTTGATATTTTTCGGTATGATAAGTACGGTATACCGGTATTTTCGGTATTTGCTTCACCCCTGGTAATGACTTGAGAATTGATAAAGATTGATGGCATTTGCAAAAATACCATAATTCACAAAAGCTGCTCTATGTCAGCTTTCTAGTGGTTAAAGTTGTGGGATGACTTTAACCATTACAAATGCCACTACTCAGAATAGGAGGGGCCGCTTAGTTGGGGTAACGAGGATGGAGAATGTGAATGAATGAAGATTAATGAGGATTCATTCTTATTAGCAGTGTTTGGTATTATTTATTGTAAATGAATGAAATCATAAAAATATATTAAAAAGAAGGGTAATCACTAACTATATAGTGATTACCCCTTAATGATATCCATTATCATTACCATTTTAAATTTATACCAAGCATCCGTGAGATTCTTCATTTTGCATATTAGCTTGTGCATCTAATTTATTGTAACATAATCAGTTCAATTCCTTAATCTATGTTTGTTTTTGTATACGAGAGTTTTGTGATTGAGTGGGGTGAATTGGAGTTGAATTTCTTAGCCAGAATTAAGGATTTTATGTATTTAGGAATTACAATCTCAAGCGAAGTTTATCTACCTAGAACAATAACGTCCGAAGACAATTTATAGAGAGCCAGAAAGAAATTAGATTGAATCCCCATTAATTGTGGAAGCTATAACTATGCTTTAAAAAAATTATATGACATCATTTCATGATAAATATAAAAAATATAATATGTCATTTATTAATAAAAAATATTACTTTTGAAAAAGTGATAATATTATTAAAAAAATGATTGAATTTTTTTAAAAATAATAACTTTTTATTAACAAGTAATTGATCTCAGTAAGAGTTACTTTATTTTATTTACATAATCTTCATAATAATGTTAGGATTTAGATTTTTCAAAGAAAACGTCTTGGTTCGTGTACATGGCATTCAACTACCATACTCACTGATTTTTCACATATGATGCACTTTAATTATGAGTACTAGATTTTGCCCGGGCCTATTTTAATTTTTTTTTAATTGTTTCTTTTGGCAAGTCATTTTGTGAAGGATTTTTTTTTATTCTAAAGTCTAACCTCACTGATTTTACTTTTACACTATATTTTTCTTTCTTCTCATTAATTTCTTGTCAATAGCTTGTATTGGCTTCTGTGCTATATATTATTCAAAATAACACTGATATAAGTAATAATACTATCAAAAAAAAGAAGCAAAATTAAAATATTCCTAGAAATATGAATTCCAAATTTCATTAGATGAATACACATTGCTTTTAGGGTTGGATCATATTCAATGGATAATGAAACAATGAATCAAAGTCAAGGAGAAATTGCATTCAAAAGTAAAATATATACTTTTTGAGGAGAAATTGCATTCAAAAGTAAAATATATACTTTTTTCAAATTGACATGTAAATCAAAATCTAACAAAGAAAAAGAGAAATATAGCTATTTATTGTAAGCACTTTTGTCGGACCTGCAAAAATATAAAAGGAAAAGATATGAGAAAATACATATTCTAATTTTAATAATGTAGATTTGGATGTCAATTCCTGCAAAAATTAAAATATTTAAAACAAATGTTATAAAAACACGTGAATCCATGCTTCGCTGGAATAGAAATGAAGATATACGTGAAATATAATTAATCAAAGATGTTTCTCACCATATTTGGCCTTTTGATCCTTTGGTCCTAATCGTAAAGAGCACAGAACAGAGGAAATGCACATGGATTAATGTTGAAAATTGACTTCTAAGTTTCCAAAAAGCGACATAAAAAAGATCATAAACTATGATAGAAGATTATTATAATTATCAATTTCTGCATCTCAATTCAATATACGTATATATGTTCTGAACATTAAAATTAATACAACAAATTTCCAACTAAGGCAGAGACCACTTTGCTTACCCCCTCACACAATTCTCATCCGATCTTAGCTAGAACACTGGCTTATAGATGCCCCACAGCGGAAAGAAATCTCTCCCTTGATATCGCATGCTTAACCTAAACAAAAGCTAATTTATTAGAAAATTAAAGATAATGTTATTAACTTTATATATATATATATATTATAGATATTTTAAAATTTAAAATTACCATGTTCATAACCAAAATGTCGGTATGGAATGGGTATTTTATTTTTGGTAGAAATCAGTATAAATTTTAGGTTACAAACACACCAGTTTAGATTAAAGTGGAACAAAGTAGAAAAAAATTACCTCCGTCCACGAAATTATTTCTCACTTGTCTTTTTTTTTTTTGTCCATAATAATTTTTTTCTTTTCTTATTTAGAAACAATCTACACTAAAAAAAAAAAATGAATCCAACAATACCTACACTTTTTTTCACTTACTTCCAATATATATTATATTTCCTTCTTTTCCTTTCATTCATAAAATTTTAATGCACCCTCACACTAATACAAAACATCTTCAACAAAAATCAAACATGTTTCTTCTGTCCCAAACACATCTACCACTCTATTGTTTATCACTTTAAATTAAATTGAGTTTCATTACTACGTGTTATAATAACATGCAACATACCCTAATTTAGATGAGATATAATGCAAAAAAATAATGTTATTTACTTATTTTAATTATATTCAATTAATAGAAATATTGATTGAGCAAGAGATGAGACAATTTTGATAAGTAGTAATTGCGTATGAGATAAAGAGATTATATCTTTTCACGCTCAAACATAATACAAGATATGATAATAGATGGTTCTCTAGCATTACCTACTAACCTGTTGTTGAACATGCTGAGAGAGCCGGATATCAAAATTCGACCATTGCTTGCCTGAAAATCAAAGAGGCATAACTTCTGAGAAGATCTATCAAAGAAATTATGTATCTTTAAATGATATCCCAAATGTTACAACCTCCAATAGATGAACCAAAGGTGCCATTTCCCACAAAATTGTTCCCTTTGTTTTATCATTTATTCAAACTTTAAAAGTTAAATTATGCACTCAAGGGTAGTTACAAAAGACAAGCTTTAAGATTCACTTTTCTCGGGTAATACATCATAAGCCTTACTTCTCCTGGCAAGGAAGGTTATTTTAAACCTTTCCATAGAGTACCAATAGTTCTAGACCAACTTCTGGCTTCTTTGTACAAATCAGAGAAGTCACTATGATAATTTGATTATGATTTCTAAGATCATAAAATTAAAAATGAAGGGTGACATCCTTCACACTTTGACCACTTCACAAATTTTTTACACCTCACTTTGGGGGGATTTCATTAGTTAAATCAGTTGAAAGCCCTGATTTCTTTCGACCAAAAAAATGGTCTTGTAGGTATATATAAACTAAAGTGGCGACGTTGTAAAATGAGAGTTTTAATGGAGTTGGGTATGCTAACAATGCATTGTCTTAATAGTTAATGAGTAGCATCTTGTAGGGTGAGGGATGCATGTGTCTCAAATAAAAATAGTCAGGAATATGACAAATTGAATTTAGTTAAGCTTCTAGGCAAGCAACCACACCCCATGGTTAGAAGCATTTGGCAATTTTGGGAGGGTTTAGAGACTGAACTAAAGTACCTGCACAACCGAAACTAATGATGTTGCTGAACCAATCAAAGTTAGGAGGATCTGATAACTTGGATTTTGGATTGGGCGAATATGCTGCTGGTGAAGCAGAGAGAACTTTTAGCACCTGAAATATAATGCAGCTGTTATAGTGATGAGTGATGACACAATAAGGTGCTATCTTAAATCCTCGCATGCAAGATCCATGTTCATTAAATGGAATATGTTGCTGGTGAAGCAGAGAGAACTTTTAGCACCTGAAATATAATGCAGCTGTTATAGTGATGAGTGATGACACAATAAGGTACTATCTTAAATCCTCGCACGCAGGATCCATGTTCATTAAATGGAAAATTCATACCAACTTATTTGCAGGATTTATTGAGTGACCAATTCCCTTAAATAGCACAGGAGCCTGAGGTAAATAAGACAAAAAATATTCAGATTCCAGAGGCACTGGTTGAGGGGCAATAATTCCCACACAATTAAAAAAAATGAGTACCCATGTGGGTGTAGAAAATATTAATCAAAATAATAAGATATCTTCGGATAATAAACTTGGACATAATAAATATTAATTGTTTGAAAGCTGTGGGAACCTAAGTGATCATTGGACATAAGAGAGCCTTCAAACCATCAGTGGATATAAACAAAGTTTTCCTGTTCTTAAATTTAATATCCTTTGAAGCAACTTGCAACCATAAAATGTAGTTCACAAAAAGATTGTCCGACTTCTTGAATGCAAATCAAAAGCCGGAAAAAAAAAGTTTATGATAAGTGTTAAAAAAGCAATATAAAATGCTATAAAATCTAACAATTTATGCTGATCACTCTGGTCTACTGGGACTGGCTTTTCACCACAATAGGCAGAATAAAGATTAGTGGTGTTCAATATTTGATGGATCAGGCCGGTGAAAAGCTACCACACCAGCTGACCAGGCAAGAGAGGACAAAAGAAAAAAGTTAAGTGTTAAAAAAGCAATATAAAATGCTATAAAATCTAACAATTTATGCTGATCACTCTGGTCTACTGGGCCTGGCTTTTCACCACAATAAGCAGAATAAAGATTAGTGGTGTTCAATATTTGATGGATCAGGCCGGTGAAAAGCTACCACACCAGCTGACCAGGCAAGAGAGGACAAAAGAAATAAGTTAAGTGTTAAAAAAGCAATATAAAATGCTATAAAATCTAACAGTTTATGCTGATCACTCTGGTCTACTGGGACTGGCTTTTCGTCCTCTTAAGTTTTGAATTTTGATCTTAGCCCTTTAACTTATAAAAACAAAATTTAAAACTTTAGAGGACGAAAAATAAAATTAATAAAACTTAAATGACAAAAGGTTGTATCTTCCCTTAAATTAAAGGTGTGATTAGGGGTGGGCAATGGGTTTCGGGTTTTGGGAACCCGAAAAAAATTACCCAATCGTTTCGGGTATTTTTAAAAAAAATGGGGTTTCGGGTAACCCGAACCCGAAACTTAAAAAATGGGTTTGGGATCGGGTATTTTTTTCAAACCCGAATTATCCGATCGGGTACCCAAAATTTAAAAAAAAAATATTTTTTAATAATATTAGGTTTTAAAAAATAATAATATTAGTTTAATTGAATTATTCACGACTCAATAGATTACTTTTTTTTTTTTTACTTAGACTTCAGTAGATTACTTTAGATTAGATTAGTTTCCAACTTAATAATCTTTAGCAATATTAGAAAATCTTTAATAATATTAGAATATCTTTAATGATCTCCAATATTAGGTTAAAATCTTTATAGAATAATTGGATGAGATTTGAACGATTGAAATTACTATGGACTATTGGATGAAATTTGAACGATTGAAGTTATTGCATTGATTATTCGTATTTGAATTAATTATGATAGATTGTACTTTTGTATTCAATATTTTCATGTTGCAATTTTTAAAAGTATTATCTATGGAACCATGTTACTTTTAATAAAAAGAAATTAAATTGAGAAAAATAAATTTTAAAAATTAGGAACCTGACTTTGGGTTCCCCGAACCCGACAAACCCAAACAGGTGCCCACCCCTAGGTGTGATGTGATTATTATTGTTCACGATATAAAATGATAAAATTGAAATATCATAGTTGCTAAGAATGATAAGCTTGTAAATATGATAAAGTTTATACCCTTGATTGTGTTAAAATTGTCCCAAATTAAAACTACTTTTATTTTGTATCCTAAATTGTCCTAAATTGAATGATGTACTTGCGTAATAAACTCTTTAGAAGGGACTAGTCCCCCACTTAGCACAAGCCCCCCTGCGGTTAAAACAATATAATGAGTTACACGAAATCAGCTAAATTGGACCAATTAAAAGTCGGGAACATTCTTTCAGTAATCATTCTTTCGGGAACATTCTTTCAGTAGAATACTCTGATAAAAAAAGTCTAAGGGAGCGCTTGGTAAAAAAAAAATTTCAATGGTAATGAGAATGAGATATACACTTAATAATTATTATATGTAATGAGAATAAATGAGATACACAGTATTGTTTTTCCTCCTAAATAAGGTAATTATTACCCCAATTTGATTACCTCCATCTCACCTTATAATCATCCTCCTCAATCAATCCCACATACCACAATCAACAACATTCATTTTTTGTCAACTTTTCCAAAATTGGAGCACAACATTAATGATGTAAACCACCATAAACATAAACTCTCATTCAATATATGTAAGGGTAAAGGAGGAAAGTGAAATTAAATTACCATTACCATTGAAGAATTTGAAACAAGCGCCCCCTAAGATTCTGGAATATAAACAAAATGGAGAACGGATTAACGACAATTGGCCAACAAACACTCACCAAACGAGCTGCATAAAGTTGTTTTGAGCGAAGAAGGGGGAGCAAACCGACCATCAATGATGAAATATTGGGTGATGGCGGAGACTGGCAACCCCCACTTTGTGATGGCACGCTCTGCCGTCTGCAACTCTTCCACTAGCTTCTTCTTTGGTTTAATATTCTAAAACTTATTGACTCCGTGGCAATGGAGTATGGATCGTCATACAAAAGACCAACCTTGGCGATTTTTGTAATCCAATGTATCGGGGTGGCCGTGGGGACGATTGCACCAACGTTGAGATGGTTCTCTGCTGTTGGCTACAAGTGTTCGGCCATTGTCAAGAACCCGAAGAATTGGAAAAAAACATTTACAATTGACAACTACTGGACACAAGTTCTTGTAGACTGTAGAAAGTTTGTCGGGTTCGTGCATTCGGAAAGGGGAGTATCGAGTACAGGAAATGACTTCATAATGCCAAATGATTTGCTCTCACTTTCTGCATTGGCCTTCAGATTTTCACTCTTCATCTCACAAAATTTTTCATTGTGGTTCCATTCCTACTTGTCATCCCTTTTTTCTTGTGTTCTATCTTCTCATTAGGATAATTTTGAATTGACATTTAACTAATGTTGAAAAGTCTGTTGATCTGAACCTCAACCGTTATGCTCTTCTACTTGACGGTGAGCCGCAGCTGCCAAATGGGGTCATAAAGAAAATGTATGATGAGGCAGATAACATGATCCAAACCGGTAGGAAGAAGCAACCACAGTACCTTCCACATATTCTCCGCAAGTACGCAAACTTCAATGGAGTAGCACAATTTGATAGTGATCTAATTCAAAGTCTGCATCCTCAAGAACCTCCAAATGGATGTTGCCAGTGGTGACTCTGACTAGCATTGAAATTGCTATTCCCAACATTCAAAAGCACGAGGAGCTATTGAGCAACATCAGTGAAGGTTTCTCGCTCGTCAAACTCGTAGACAAAGTTCTGGGTGAAAGTACAAAAATTATCGACATTATGTGTTATTTTAATTGTCGACAATTTTTGTACTCCACCCAAAACTTTCTCTACGAGTTTGACGAGCAAGAAACCTTCACTGATGCTGCTCAATAGCTCCTCATGCTTTTGAGTGTTAGGAGGAGCAATTGCAATGCTAGTCAGAGTCACCACTGGCAGCATCCATTTGGAGGTTCTTGAGAATGCAGACTTTGAATTAGATCACTATCAAACTGTGCTACTCCATTGAAGTCTGCGTACTTGCGGAGAATATGTGGAAGATACTGTGGTTGCTTCTTCCTACCAGTCTGGATCATATTATCTGCCTCGTCACACATTTTCTTTAAGACCCCGTTTGGCAGCTGCGCCTCACCGTCAAGTAGAAGAGCATAACGGTGGAGGTTCAGATCAACAGACTCTTCAACATTAGTTGAATGCCAATTCAAAATTATCCTGATGAGGATAAAACACAAGAAAAAATGAATGACAAGTAGGAATGAGATCACAATGAAAATTTTTGTGAGATGAAGAGTGAAAATCTGAAGGCCAATGCAGAAAGTGAGAGCAAACCATTTGGCATTATGAAGCCATTTCCTGTACTCCCCTTTCCGAATGCATGAACTCGACAGGCTTTCTCTACAATCCACAAGAACTTGTGTCAAGTAGTTGTCAATCGTAAATGCCTTCTTCCAATTTTTTGGGTCCTTGACGATGGCCGAACACTTGTAGCCAACAGCAGAGAACCATCTTAAATTGGTGCAATCGTCCCCACGACCACCACGATCCATTGGACTACAAAAATTGTCAAGGTTGATCTTTTGTATAACGATCCATACTCCATTGTCACGGAGTCAATAAGTTTAAGAAGAGCAAAAATCAATATCAAACCAGAGAAGAAGCTGGTGGAAGAGTTGCAGACGATAGAGCGTGCCATCACAAAGTGGGGGTTGCCAGTCTCCGCCATCACCCAATATTTCATCATTGATGGTCGGTTTGCTCCCCCTTCTTCGCTCAAAACAACTTTATGCAGCTCCTCGTATTTAGCTTCCATTCTCCTCTTAATGGTCGGAATCATGATAGCTACGGATACTAATTTAACTAGCAGCCGTAGCATCATAATAGCAGGGACAATTAGCAAAAGAATAGAACTTAATCTTCCTTCATACAACGTCAGCAACAGTTGCATCACCACATTACCGGAGACCATGATCACCAAAATGCCCAGAGCAACCATGTCTGCTAAAATTTCTCTGTTGCCAATGGATCTCAAACAAGTCAAGAAATTAGCCATGGATGTTGACATAAAGAGAACGCCCATGTACTTGGCAAACAAATCTATCGTCCCATCGTCAACGTTAGTACTAAGGTCAAGTGGTAGCTTCATTACCACTCCTAGCAACGTCAGTGTTGTGGCATTGAGAGAGAAGTATTTGTTCGGAAACCACAGTCTTTTGCTTCTGAAGCCGTTGAAGGCGTCAGCTGCCATCGCAATTGTGCATAATGCTGAAGCTGCTGCAACGTAAAAGCCCACCCACGACATCACCTTTTCAAAGCGAGATTCTAAATCAACAGTGTCAAGAGTGGTATCATTCATGATTTTTGTGAATGTTTGATAACTAGTTTTTTTTTTTTTTAGAAAAGTTAACAAAAAACAGAAAGAAGTACTAGAAGGAATGTGGAAATATATCATTCAGTGAAGAAGATCTATATATGATTTTTCGTCATTTACTAGTTTCCAAATTTAGCAGTTGTGGAGATCAAACAATGTATTAAAATTATTTTGTTAAATAGGTAGTGGATGGCCGACAATAAATTTGTGGGGTTTAAGATAAAGAAGATTCCTTTTAGTTTTCCAAAAATAACTTTTCTCTTTAAAGGCATCCTCTTAATATCTACACAAAAGATCATCACTTCTGACTTGCACATAAATACCATTCAATGCATTCTTTACTTTATAGTACATAAATATCTACAAAATTACCCCTCAAATTCTTAATCTAAAGAAAGTTTTCTGGGTCAGGGGAGTATCTCTTTCATGCCTTATACTTGACACAAAATCCCAACTAAAACAAATTACTTCCCAAACAATTTATTTAAAAGATTTTTACCAGCCCAAAGAGGAAGAAGACCATTGCTTAAGATTTTAATGTCCATGACCCAGAGCAACAGACTCGCCCAATTAGGATACTCTTCCCGGCACAGCTCCGCCAGGTGCCGCCCCCAGCCTCGTGGCTGTGTGGAGCCATTATTTCTAATTAATTGGTATTAATAAATTTAATATTTTTCTCTCACTGTGTGTCAACATCACATGAAGGAATGCTATTATTCCCTTCACACCAGATAATGATTATTTCTTTGTGTCCGAATCGTCTATAATAAAGTAATACCAGTATTTGTATGTTTTTTTTATACTAGTTAGAGCACGTTGGTAATAATAATATATACTCCCGGGAATTTGCACACTTTCTTTATTTAGACGTCTCACATAAATTTGCACACTACTAAAAAATAAAGCATTGATTTACGTGCACACTTATACACATATTTACCCATATATCACTACTGCATATATAAAACACATTTTTCTTAAAAAATGTGTCGTCCCGTAGGGTGTAAATTTCTACGGGACGGAGTAATTGTTTGCTAAAAGTATTGAGAATGTACATTATACGTTTTTATATCTATAAATAGCAAGTATTATTGTTCTTTAAAATTAATCTTATTTTAAATTTTATTGTTAAAAGAATTATAATCATATGTATGCTATGCATATTTTAATTTTATATATAACATAATTTTGTGAGTAAGTATACTATTCTTTGAACATTTGTGTTAAAATAAAAAATTAATCTCTTTAATAACATTTTCTTATGATCTATGCATCCCTTTGACATTAGTATTAGCTTCGGGATCATAGAACGGAGTATCATCATTATCAATTATAGATGTTGTGATGAACTTTCAGCTGCTAATGGTCGAAATCATCTTATGACAAATAGCCTTCGGCACAGCATAATTTCCACCTGAAAATATAGAAGAATTGATGTGTATAACAAAACATATACATGTAATCAAAGTTATAAATCTACATATCCATATGTATATCAAAAAGAAAATAAACATAATCTGCAATCAAAAGCATCAACTAAGGAAACAATAACTTTAAAAAATTGTTCACATTGCTCCTTTAGCAATTATACAATAAAAAACTATCATAACATCTATCTTAAGATAATTAGAGAGGTAACAGGGTTGTTATTTCAGTGTGGTACAGAAATTGTCAAATATATTACATATGGTTCTCATCTACTATCAACACAGAAAATTCAAAGGAATTTAGTCTTATCAATGACCAATTGAACATACAAATATCAATTGTCAGAATAGAGAGTTACATTCATAAGAGTTATAGTCTTCATTTTGCCATCGTCTCTAAATTATTGTCCTTATTAAAAAAATCTCCATTATACTTCCCTACAAACCCAGACGGTAAAAGGGTTGAACTTTATTTTTTTTAAAAGGCTTTAATATTAATGTATATCCATGTGAATAATTGCGAGCGAATTCACAAGTTAGTTTGTGTGAATTAATTAGAATTGAGGATGGATCCATTGAGAGGACAAGAAAGCATTCAAATGCAACTCACTGCGGAACATGAGGCTCAACTGATTGTCACAGCTGCTTGAAATTGTAATACATTTATTTAATTTCATGCACAATATATATAATCTCATATTAATTTGTTTTGATTTATAATTGTATTTGACAGTGAAAATGTCGAGGCTAAAGCAGGCTAAGAAAGAAGGTCGAAAGAGAAGTTGTGAACTACAAAACCCATATGGAAGTTGAGTACAAATATAGCATTTTTAAGTTCCGGTTAGAGTTAGAAATATTTTTTTGTGTCATAACTTTCATATATATGATCTGCACATTTTGAGCATACTTTTTTAAATTTTTTAAATATAATCATCTGAGAGTTCAAGAGGCTCAATCGGAGATAGAAACAAAGATTCAAAGCTTAAAGGAAACGGCAGCAGGAGCATCGCCGGTGGTGGTTAAAATGCTCCTCAAACACATTACAAGTGTTAGAGCTTGACCCATCTACATCAATTTCATTCTTTCTTAATATCCCAATATTCGTATTATAGTTGTTCAACACATTCTTCAACTTTTAGCAAGCAATAAGATAGGAGGGGGTACTGTAATTACATAAACTTGACAAATATGGATCAAACTTCATTAAGAAAATCATTTCTTTCATAAATGTTCGTTAATCAGGAAAGAGTATAATTACATAATTACAAAATTGCTTCATAAAACTTACACTTAATTGGCCTCTAAATGTTGTGGAAATCAACCAATACACCGGTTTCTGTATGAGTTCTTCGTAATACATCTCCAATTCTGCATGCAAGGAAACACACTACACACCTTCCAAATGGATTCAATACTGAAATATATTCTGAACTTTCAAATTATAAAATGAAGTTGTAGTATATTCATAAATTATCTTCTCCTGTATAGAGTGCATATCACTATAATGTCATCTCCAAGAGGGCCAAAAGTATAGTATGTCGCCATAGTCTCTCCCCTACCTGTAGATTTTCTTCTTTTGAATGTTTTGGTTGACTATTTTATCAGCTCTGCAAATAAAGGAATCCAACAATTTCAAACACCAAAACACAAAAATACATTAACAAACTTGCACCACGACATTCAGACAAACAATGTCGATTTGCATTACTGAAAATGGATCTACTTTTATTAGAATCACCAACTACACCTCGTTTTAGAGGTGAGGCCTTTGGACCTCTCTCAAGCAAAATCCATAAGCCCACCCTAGTTTGAACAGACTCGCCTAAAATGAGTACCCAATTTAATTTTATAGATCCATTTAAAAGGTTACAGAAGAGTCGCGGAAGGTCACACATAATCATTTTTACAAAAAAATATACACGGTAATATTTTTCAAAATGCAACACTTATAGTGGCATTTTACCAAATTTCCCAAAGATAAACCTCCATTTTGTCATCATATGCAAATTTGTTCATTTTCAACTCATAGTCATTAGCACAAAAGGAGTCTAATTATTCTTGGAAGATATACCTACACTGTCAAATATATGGGGAAACAGATTAAATAAAATAGACATATTTCTTTTTTATATGGAATATGCAAACATAGAGCTAGTGTTATTATATAACCAGTCTTTGAAATACAAATGAAGAGCACTTGACAATCAAACAAATCATAAAAATTTAAATGACAGGGCATATCCACCCCAAACATAAGGGTCCTCCGGGCCGGCACCTATAGTATATAAACAAAAAAAAATTACTGTGATGCAATGTACGCATCATGTAATGGGAAAGGCCATCTTTTGTGGTGCCAGATTGTTCACCTTATAACTAATTTGAAAACTGAGCATAATTAAGACTAATATTGGTATGCTCCAGAAATTTACAATAAATAAAAATATATTGATATCAAATATTAAAATTAACTGATATGATACCATTCCAGTTCCAAATTTTATTATCAATTAAATTCTTGAGAAATCCACATAAGCCTTACGTTTTCATTTCACATATCAAATAAATATAACAGATGCTGAAACTAAAAAAATTTTAAGTTGAAAAAACTAACCGCCAAAATGGCCAAAGCAGATTTCTCCTTGTTTAATGTGTAGATCGCAAAGTTCAGATCCCAGTATTTTAACACATTTTGATTTCTAGGTGAATTCCATATGCCTTGACGGCATCTTCATTATCCTTGATAGGCTCCAAGGCCTCCATATTATCAGTAGGAATCTACAGTGGAAGATAGACTGGCTCAATAATTGAGCAGAACACATATTAGCATAAGCAGAAGCAAATGAACATTGAACAACCACATGTCTAACAACAAAGGCACCACATTGGCCGCAAGATCAGATAGTGAAACCACAAAATGTCTATTTATCTGTTTATCTTAAAAATTATATGCTTTCTACAAAAAAAAAAGATAGTTAAGAGAAGAGCAGAGCTATAACTTTTTAGTTATACAATGTCACGCAGAGCCTGTTAAAATCCAAGCAATGACATAAATAATCTAGTGAATACTTTAACAATAAAGAATACACGAGCAAGTTGAAAACTATCACAATATAAAAATGCCTTAAAAACACCATTTTCGATTATAATTCTTTTAGTTGCTAGTGTAGTTTAAAGACTCGAGTGCTGAAACAAGCCTTTCTTCAAGCTATTTTTTTTTCAATCACTTTTAGAACAACATTCCCTGCAGCAGTGCACACTGAGTATATAAAACGGTAAACAAAAAATGTAAAAAAGACATAAAATCATTACACACTGAGTATTTATGCATATTTTGCTCGTTACTACCCATAGTTTTGAAAGGCGAGAGGCGCCAAAGGGATGGTAGCGCCCGAGGCACGCCTTTGATACATTTTGACAATATATATCATATAAGACTTTCTACCACATAATATCACTAAAAACTCAATAAATAAACATTATAACATAAGATAAACATAAAATTAACACAAAAAAGTGAAGATAGACTTCACAAGTTCATTCTTCACAAACAAAAACCATGAAACTAACACACCAAGTTAACAATTTCTCAATCCTCATCCTCATCAACATCAAAATCAAAACCCTCATCCTCCTCCTCATCAAATATCTCATCATCATCAATGTACTCTTCTTCATCATCCTCTTCCACTTCATCAAATGCCTCCTCATCGTCATCTTTATCCCTAAGTCTTAGAGATGGGTCTTTTTTCCTATAGCCTTTGTCTACTTGTTTACTCTTACCCTTAGAATGTAGCATTGCACTTGAACTACCCACATTTTTTCCCTTTCCCTTCTCTTTTCCCTTGCTCACTTGTTTCCCTCTAGTTTGGTCTACAGGCTCATCAACCCCAAGAGCATCACCAACCATACTCCAAGTTAAATCATCACAATCATATACAAAATCTTCATCTTCATCATAATTATCCCCCTCCAACCATTCATTGCTTTCATCAATTTCTTTTAAAGAAATTGGATCAACTCGATCACGAGAATCATACCGTCTCTTCTGAAGGTAGTGGCCGGGATGAGAGTTGCGAAAGAGGAGGGAGGGCTGCGTATGTTTTTTTGGGAATGAAACCCTAGTTTTAGGGTTTTATTTTTTTCATGTATTTTTTAGTTTAAATATTTAATTTAATTTTAAAAGTGTTACTACTTAAAGAAGTGTTAATTAAATACATAAAATTGAACTAAATGTGTAAAAATTTACTTAACATTTTCTCCATATAGGAAAAACCAAAAGGCACGCCCGAGGCGCCAAAGGCGCCAAAAGGCGTTCGCCCGGCAAACAGCACCTTGCCTTGAACATAAAAGGCGCCCCACCTATAGCCTCTCGCCTTTGGCGCCCGAGGCGCTCCTTTCAAAACTATTATGCATATTTTGCACGTTACTACCTAGCCTACTTTGAAGTATTAAAATAATTGCAGGTGCTCATCGATAATTGTAACTAAAAAGGCAGACATGATGGCAAAAACTACTTGGGCAAACATAAGTTTCATCACATATCTATGAAATTCTTTTGGGTTAACTTTAAAGCCTTACCAGTGTCCTCGGAATTTTTTTCATAAATTACGATACACCAGTCAGAAAAGTTTCAAAATTCATATCATTATTGGTCTCCACAAATAAAGAATTCAAATAACTGGTAATACAGAACATCTTCTTTCTCTCTCCTCATTCTTGGCAATCATACATAGAGAGAGAGGATAAATGTATATACTTGCCAACCTAGAAATTTGCAACTATAGAAAGCACATCGATCAATTGTCATGTATATAAGATCTTCTACATGAACAACACAATAATACATTTGTCATAATTCCAAACAAACATAAGATTCTTACACAAAAAGATCAACACATTTTACTGAACAAATCCATAAACGAGTAGGAACATTGGACCAGATTAAATTAAAGGAATTAAAATTTGAGCATTGATTACCTCTTTATTATAGATAATAGGACACTTCATCAACTCCAATGTCAACAACTGTCGAAACTGGCGTTTATATACTACACAGAAAGAGGTAGAAATTAACAATATATTAGTATATTATATATTAATCTATGAAAACAACAATTTTGTAATCTGTCAATATGTGTTCAGCAACTTTAACTTTAAATGAACCAATCCCCAAATTCTTCCCAAGCTTGTAGTTTCGCATAAAAGAATTCACACTACTGGCAATACCATCACGAGTTGATCCAGCCATAATCCTAAAAATACATATGAAATTCAGATAATTAGACCTGATTTTGGGAATCCTGTAGCTCACTTTAACGTTTGATTGCTGGTTGAGCGTAGGTAGAAGCTCTTTATCGGCCGTTGATCCATTTTCAGCTTCGTCATGCGCTCCGTCTCCACCTATGAATTGCAAGAAAAATCCAGAGTGGTGTACTGACCGATCATAAAATCTCTAAAATCCAAAAACCTCAAAATAAAATATTGTACACCGCCTCCATGAAACTTATCAGAGCCATAAGTATTCATGAGGTACGAATATAACGGTAGATGAAGAAAATGGGTACGTCGTCAGGGCTAGGGGTGGCATACCGTACCATACCGTACTGTACCGCCCATACCGTATATCGTACCGAAATTTTTGGTATACCGGATTTCGGTATACCAAAAATGCATACCGCATACCGTACCGAAAATTTCGGTATACAGTACCGATATTTCGATATATACCGATCTATACTGAAATACCGACTATGTCGGTATACCGCCCATACCGGTCCATACCATGTGTGAAATCATGGTATGGATTGGGGATGGGGGCGAAACCGAAGAAAGATTGGGGGATAACAAAATAAAAGAGAAAGAGAAACGGAAGCAAGATTCAAATGAACGAAAAAAAAACATGCCAAGGATATATTCACAAGGAAAATATGATAACTTTAGTTCCCAAATTTAAGAACTTCCAAACCATGGCTTCAAAGAAAAAAATTCAACGATACCAATTCAACACAAAGAACAAAAAATAGAGAGCACACATTAACTTTCATACAGAAAATATCAAATAAATCTTTGAAACTGGTGAAATCAGACAATCACGCCTACTTGAATAAAAAGCCGTAACCCATCAAATTTGTTCAACAATAAAATGATATCTTCACATAATAAGCCTTCTTAATCTCTGCCTCTGTAGCTATGAGCTCATGCCCAACACGTCATAGTCTCCCTCATCATTGCTGCTACTCTAGTTCAGGAAGAAAAAGGGTAAAACTGAAAGGGAAAAAGAAACATGGAGAACTGAGAAGAAAAGAATGACGTACGTATAATCAACGACCCCTGAGATTCCAAGAGTTAAATTGTACAAAACAAAAAATATGAAGGGCAAAAATATCGAAAAAAATAATTAACATGGCCAAGCCTCTTTTTATATTAGTACTAGTAGGGTCACACCTCATTCTGAGGTGTTCACCCGTGACTGATATTTAATTTGGGTTCTTAAATGTAACGATATTTATATACAAAAGGTGAATACCATTTATACAAATTTAACAAATATATTGCAGACTATTGATTTATAATTACATGCATTTATAAACACATATATCATAAACTTATAAGTATATGATATTATGTTCTGCATCAAACCGGTGGCACAATCCAATAGAAGAGAAAACTTCCAATTCATATTAAGAAACCTTCGTAATATAACAGCCCATTTAGGATTGGTGAAGAACCTTTTGAACATTTCCTCAACTTCTTGTTTTAACATATAATTTTATTGGCACTGTCCACATGTACAATAAATAATTGGCAAATTGATAAACAAAAAGTTTGATAAAGTTGGAACACATTGATTATTATTGTAGAATGATAGGAAAAAAATTTGATATGAATATATAGGAAATCAAATGAATTTTGTGTCATGCTGCATTGTATTTTGCGTAGGTATTGTGGATCGAATCCATTTAAATGAAATCTAAGACCAAGTCTAACTCGTCCAGTTATTGTTAACAATTAACGAAGGCCTATAAAAATTCCGATGAATATTCAAAGAAGACATATCAAACATGATAAAGAAACACCTACTTGTCTTAGATAGAGACACCAAAATTAAAACAAATGCATATACACCAAAAGCTAGAAATTGTTGAAAAGTAAACAAACTAAAACCTACAAATTAAAAAATGTCTTGAAATCATAAGTTGGAGTAACCAAGAGTTATTTGACACAAATAACTTAATTCTATTAAAACAGAGATTACATACCTTTAGCCTAGGTGGGGAAACACATACACCAAAGAAAAAAAAATCGACAATAACTTCATGTACTCTTATAATATATTCATGGTTCAAGATTTTCGAATAATTGCTTTCATGAGTATGAATTTGGCTTAATATTATCTAAATACTTGGTGAAGATGATGTTGAACCTAAACTTCTTTTATCGATGACACGGTGAGAGAAAGACACACAGGTTTTTTGAGGAGTGACAGACGAAGTAGGAAACCAGATACATCAAATAACCTAACTATTCCCCTGTATATTTCGACACTTCTCTTCTGATATATCAAACTTAACGCAGACATATAAAGAAAAGTCATTCTAATATCCCCAATGGTATAAAAAAAAGCCATTCCAATATCTCAATTAATTAATCATAAGAAGGATTCAAAAGAAAAAAAGTCTCACATCCACATTCTAGTCAAAATTGTATCAAAAGAACAAACAACTTTGATATAATTGAGAAAATAAAAATTAACCTCCAACCCTAATCCAACAGAAAAGATCTTACGCAGACCACATATATAAGAAACTATAGGAAAACGGAGAAAAACTTGAAAAAAATAAAATTTTACTTGATTGAGGCATTTCATCGAACATGTAATTTGCATCATCTATGAAACATCTCGGTCTTTAGTTCCTTATAACCAAATTACCACTGGAATGGAGAAATAGCAGAAGAAAGAAGAGTCAACAACAAAATTAGATAACTTATTCGGAACCGTGAAAAAAAAAAGTATAGTGAAGACCAATAAGAACCTGTGGCAGAGTCACAACAGTGAAGTTCACACTAAGAAAATGTGGGAGAATTGAGAAAGAATGGCTAGCAAGGTATGGAAGAAAGATAATGACAAAAATGTATTTACAGAAATAAAGTTGAAAGAGAAAATAAAGAGTAAAAGATTATACACGTATAGAACATGTGGCGGAGCCTGTAACCGGGAGGAAACTGGCCAAGTGACTGGCCAAGTTTCACGAACTCCCCCTCTTTTATTATAAAAGATAGATTACATTAGATAGAGTGCAATTCTTAAGGCCAAAAGCCCAACCAAAATTATCCTTTTTCCTTCCAAAATTTCTCGTGGTTTTTGTCCATTTTCATTTCTTACATCGAAGCTCGAAATTCGTCTTCCATGGCATTATCCGCAGTATTTTCCGGAACTATTTTGCAGTTCAAGCCACTCGCCTCGTCTCGGCCACAAGCCAATTCAAATAAAAATCGCATCTCTACGAACCCCCCTAAAGCCCCGAAGCAAAAATCACGAAACCCGCCGCGGCGACCGTCGCTTTCCTCCACTGTGGAAGGCGGAGAAGCCACAACGTTCACCCGCTTACCACCTAAAGACGACTTTGATTTCGGCAGTTTAGCTTCGCAGTCATTCGCTGAGGTAATCAAGCTTGCTGATTCCAAGCCTGCAGTTACCAAAACCAAGAAACTGGGTCAAAAGCTTGGAGAGAAATACGTGCCCAAATCGAGAAATGGCATCACTGCGGAGAAATGGGATCATGATACTTTTGATTTTGATGACGAGGACGAGGAAATTGATGAACCCGGGGTAGATTATGGGAGATTTGAACTCTACGAAGTGGGTACAGACGATGAGGACGAATTCGACGAAGACGACGAAGATGAAGATGCAATGGTGTTTGGTGGAGATGATGAAATTAAGGAGAAGGAGAAAGGGGTACCAGCAGTAATGCGATGTTTCGATAGGGCGAAGATATTCGTGAAAGCAGGGGATGGTGGAAACGGTGTCGTAGCATTTAGGAGAGAGAAGTTTGTGCCATTAGGGGGTCCATCAGGTGGGGATGGGGGGAGGGGAGGGAATGTGTATATGGAGGTTGATAGGGCTTTGAATTCTTTGTTACCGTTCAGGAAAAGCATACATTTTCGAGCGGGGAGGGGCGGGCATGGGCAGGGGCAGCAGAAATATGGTGCAAAGGGTGAGGATGTGGTGATTAAGGTGCCCCCAGGCACTGTTGTTAGAGAGGCTGGTGGAGATGTGTTGTTTGAGTTGTTACAACCCGGGCAGAGGGCACTGCTTATGCCCGGAGGGAGAGGCGGGAGGGGCAATCTTGCGTTTAAATCGGGAACTAATAAGGTGCCCAAGATTGCAGAGAATGGGGAAGAGGGCCCTGAAATGTGAGTATCTTTGATTGCTAGAATTTTGCTTTTTATGCATATTTTGTATTTGATGCATATTTGTGGTTTCAATTTAATTACCCTGTTTATGTGTTTGTTTTCTGTCCTGATAAGTAATTCGAGGAGTTATGAGGTTATATATTTAGAGCATTGTTCGAATATGTACCTAAGGGGTCGAATTTAAGCTACGTAGTATTGGTGTACCAAAACTTTATACAGTGAGTGAATACCACTTTTGCACAAGTGCCATTTGTGGTTGATATTTGCTATCTGAGTTATGATGGATAGTTCGTATATTTGAAACAGAATGGGTGCTTGATTCAAATTCTTCAATATGAATAAGAATGTGAACCATTAAATGGTTAATTACAATGAGAATGGTGATTGCATTGTTAGGGGTTTGATTCTAATCTTTACATAGGTGGAGATAAGAAATGATTAATGGTTGGGTGATAATAGAATGATTGAGATGTTTTTGATAATAGGAGTGATAATTAAAAACGAGATGATGATTAACTTATTTCGTGACGTATTGCCTGTACAAAGTATAGGAATGTGAACTGATCATCTTTCTTTCTTTTTAATCACCACAATTACTTCATGCTCATTCCCATAATCATTCTCATTAAAAAAGTTTGATCCAAACGCCCCATGTGAACTTTTTTCTCATTAATGTTTGTCTAACATGCACCATATTTTAACTCGCAGTTTGGTTGATTTCTGAAATTAGTTCTTGTTTCACTTTGATGTTTCTGTGTTCCTGTCTGCTATGTTTCTCAGCACCATGACCTTGGTATTTATGAGAAACAAATATGGCTACTATTATGTCCTTTTATGTGACAGTTATCCTGTCTTGGCTAGGTGGCTTGATTTGGAGCTGAAACTGGTGGCGGATGTTGGGATTGTCGGAGCTCCAAATGCTGGGAAAAGCACATTGCTCAGTGTCATCAGTGCTGCTCAGCCAAACATTGCAAATTATCCCTTCACAACTTTGCTTCCAAATCTCGGTGTCGTTTCATTCGGTTATGAAGCTTCAATGGTAGTTGCAGACTTGCCTGGACTTCTGGAAGGAGCTCATCGAGGTTTTGGTTTGGGGCATGAATTTCTTCGGCATACAGAGAGGTGTACTGTTCTGGTAGTCATTTTAATCCTTATGATCTCTCCTCCTCCTCCTCCTCCAAATTTGGACTTTTCATCACATAAAAAGACACCGTCTTCAAATTTTCAGCAATTTTGGGAGAAATTGGACAAAATTTTGAAATATTAGGACTAATTCGAAAAAATGCTTGTTTGAATCATCTTCGAATGTCAAATTTAGGTTTGTATGCGATCTTGTAATTTTAGTTATTTGCAGAAAAATTGTCACTCTTTTGAATATTTGTTTTATTGTTTAATATTATCATTGAACTTCTGCGCAACCTCACCTTTCAAAAGAAGAAATATATCATTCTGAATCTAATTTAGAAACTTCCAATCTGAACAATTAGGTGCAAATAGTTGATGGGTCATCAGAGCAGCCTGAATACGAGTTTGACGCTGTTCGTCTTGAGCTGGAGATGTTTAGCCCCGAACTTGCTGAAAAGCCCTTTTTAGTGGCATATAACAAGATGGATCTACCCGAGGCCTCTGAAAAATGGCCATCATTCAAAGAAGCATTACAAGCACGTGGGATCGAGCCCTTTTGCATGAGTGCAGCTACCAGAAATGGCACTCAAGAAGTTGTAAATTATGCCTATCAGCTTGTACGGGAAAATGCAGTTGATAAAGATGATGAAGGTCAGAAAACCATTCCTGTGATTAATGAATAAAGTGATTTTATCTTCTGATACTTCTCAATTTGATTCCAGATTTCGGTTTTTGACTTCATTAGACAATGAATTGTTGCTACTCTATCCTTTTTCTTTAAGTTTATTTGGATGGTGCATTGGTGCTTATAAAACATGCCATTGTCTTGATTCTTTGTATGGTTTATCTTATTACAGTTATGTTGAGCTCAAACAACTTGAATTACGTGGCTGATATGATGAAGCAGCAACGAGCAACTCCTATAAGCGAGTTTGAGATTACACACGAAAGCAGCACCAGAACATGGCATGTGGACGGAGTGGGCTTGCAGCGTTTTGTGCAAATGACCAATTGGAGGTATAATATTGTCATTGATACTCTCTCTGTCTCACACACTGATTATATATATATGTTGAACTTATTGTAAGTGAAACAGTTGGTTTGTCAAATCCCTTGAGATTAAATCAGATTTTGATTTTATGCGGAAATAACATTTTCTACACTACAGTCTTCATTATGTGTCTGAGCTTTGGTCCCGATTATTGTATTCATAATCACGTCTTTTCATATTTCTTTAATGGAACAGATACAATGATTCTGAGCGAAGATTTCAACATGTTTTGGAGGCGTGTGGAGTAAATAAATCTCTCTTGAAGCTAGGCGTGAAGGAGGGCGATACCGTCGTTGTTGGAGGGGTATGCTCGAACCCTTGTGTTTGTTTTCCTATCTATTCGTTGGAGTTACTCTTGCCTAGCTTGACAGATGAGTTCTTTTATTCAATTACAAATATGAAAAATTCTTCGATGATCATTTATGTATGAGAAATTTCAACGAGTGATCTTATTTCATTCACATCTCGGTTTTCTTGTAGATGGATCTGGTGTGGTACAATTCTTCAGACAGTTCAGGCGCTACCAGTAGACGGAGATTGTCAGCCGAATCAGCTGAATGAAATAATCTATTCTTTCAGGTAATCTCTTAAATTAACATCAGCAGAATGCAGCCCATCGTTTCTTTACCCAACATTCTGTTTTCTTGATATGTAGTTGAAAATACTTATGTGAAGTAATAAATCATCAAAACTAGTTATGCTACTAATAGTAGGATGAATAACCGTTGGTGGGGGTGGGCTGATTGTCATTAAACTTCTTCATAAATGGTCTCAACTTTTATTAGGTTTTCAACCTTACGAAGATGCTTGGTCTCTATGCAAACCAAAAACACATCATATATACTGCTGCTTGGAAATCGGGATTTCTCCAAAGAGACAAGCAGCCACAACGCTCAGCACCACGTAAGTCTATTGATAGACAACTCTCTATTTCTCGTTTTGTGCATTCATATGGTCTTTCTTTCGACGGGTTTTGAAAATTTTTACATTCTTATATGCTTCTTTAGCAGGTCCATCGCAATGCGCTGTACACACGAGCAGCTAATTATCAACCTTCCCTCGTGTTGATTCTCATGCTTGTTAATACATCAGATCCATTGTGTGAAAAATTGCAGTAATTGTCTGCCGTAATTTATGTTTTGTATGATAAAATTGCAGGCTGAATTTCAAGGGGGGAATATGTTTGTGAAGGGCTAGTTGAATGTATCTTATTCGAGCACACACAATCGCGTTAAATTTAGACAAAAATTTGTGTGAGACCGTGTGATACGGGCCGTAATTAAACAGAGTTTTTGGCTTGCATTTCAAGTTCAATAGTGTTACAATGAGGCCTGCAGAAATTGATTCAGCATTTTGTTCAGTGTTTTTCGAATAGATGAGCCAACTTGTCCTTTGAGAATGTTCGAATAGAATGTTATTAATTATTTTAACAACAAGTAAACAAACTATTTCCCACTTTTTTGTAAATTAATCATCAATCGAATATAGATGATAATTAACAAAATTAGGAGATTAGTTATTTATTTATTTTTTCCTATTTAAAAATGTGCATAGAACAATAAAATCTTGCAGGTCAGCCAGGTATTAAATCAAAAGGGCTAACCACACAATCTTATCTCCCAGCATACAAAAAAAAAAAAAAAATCTGAAGACAATGAAGAAAAGAATAGCACTGTGAAATTTGTTCACAGTATAATATTTATACTATTGAATACCTTTATTTATACTATGATTTTAATTTATAAGCCTATGGTATAAAAAAAAATATACAATAGTACTAGTGAATAAATCTAATAGTATTAATTTTGTACTACTATCTCTCCCAAGATATTTTTCACATTTTCCTTTTATGGATGTCCCAACTCTTTTTTGATACCCCAAAAAAGGAAACAACTCATACTCACAAAAATTAATAAATTATATTTTTCATATTTTATTATTTAACTCCACATGATATACTTTACTTTTTCTTAATATGCGTACAACCCAATCTATAAAAAAATATTGGGACGGACAGAATGAAATTTGTTCTTAGAAGATTTTGTGAAAAAACGGAAGAACAGCTCCGGGCACAATGCATTAAAACCACTTCTAGAAGGGATGATGATGACATATTGAACAACAAAAATAAAATTGAGCCAAAAGAATATGGTTGATTCTGAAAATTTAATCGTAACATTAGAATCTAATGGTTCTACTATAAAAAGTAAAGCATATCCATTATTTTTGTTGTTATACTAAACTCGTACCACTGAAATTCGGTTCTAAAAATGTGTTGCTACATAAATAAATGGATTGCTAAAGAGAAAAATACAAAAAGGAATACACTTTTTCTTTTAAATTGCAAAAAGAGGCAACGTGCAAAAATTATAAAAATTACACACTTAAAATAAGTGTGCAAATATTCTAAAATTTGAATACTTGCACCATTTTGTAATAAACTAAAAAAAGTCCTCTCTTTATAATTGTTCCATTGCTAAATGAACAAAAATGTATTACAACATCATACAAAGACATTGCATGCACACAATAACATTCAGAACATAAATGTATTACTATAATATGTTAATATATGAAAAAAGTGTTGCGACATGGCATTTCATACACAACATTTTACATATTATAATAATAAGGTAGTATATGGTGTTCATAATAAGGTATTACAAGGATATTTACACTATGCGCCAAATACATGACAAACACAAAATACAAAATTTTTAATAGAACTTGTCTAATAAATGTTACTACAATTGCATATATCCATTAATATTTTTATCATATATTTATTAATATTATAAGATTTATAAACTAAAATACAAGTTAATATAATATGGGAAAATTACAAAATGGTTCACAAAATAGATATTAATTACAAATTTGTTTTGTGAAGAAAAAAGATTATGCTTTTGTACGGAAAAAAAATACCTAAGTGCAAATATTGTAGATCAATTTGTAAATATAGTTACTTTTTTGAACCAATATGCAAATGCCCTAAATAATAATGCACTATCTTAGTATATGACACTCTCTTCATCCCATAATTGTTTACACACTTTCCTTTTATGTCCGTCCTATAATTGTTTTCGCATTCTATAAATGGAAAATACTACTTTAATTTTATCTTCACACTATTCACATAATTACACGAGTAAGTCTCATGTGCACTAGGTGCACAATGCATTTATTCAACAGTTGGTACTGAAAAGTGAATGTTGATTACACTGAAAAGCTGCAGGTTGATATATTTAAAAGTTTAAACTAAAAAATCGATAACATTGTAAACTTTTCAATATAAACAACTTTAACTATTACGGAAGTGCACCGTACACCAGTTGCATATGAAATCTTCCCTATTTACATAAAATTTCATTACTTTTACATTAAATTAAATTAATTTTATTATTTTAATAATATAACTTCACACTTCACTCTTCACTCTTACTACGTGTACAATACTTCTATTAGATATGAGTTTGTACACATTCTCATATTGAAATCAACTCTCACAACATCAAGTACCGAGTGTTATTTTATTCACAAGAAAGATATATAATATCACTGTGGTTCATATGTTTAAGAAAAAAATCAAATCTGATGAAAGGTAAAATGAAAATTTAGATGATAAATAATTAAGGTGGAAACGACAGTATCTCTGAGTGAAGGACTATGGTAACAGTCTTTCTCTCTGCCAAAAGCTCCTATCCTAGGTTTACCCAAAATCTCAGTTATGATTTGCCATTCTTCATTCCCTTTTATTTTGTAATTTTTTGAGATAAAAACATCTTGTCAAATAGTAGTAAATTTTAAAACAATTACCTAACCCAAAATCTAGTATCTCAGATTTTCCGTTCTACATTCCCTCTTTTTTCTTTTTTTAAATAAAAAATAAAAAATTCTAATTTCAAGATTTAAAAAAACACATAAAACATCTTGTCCAATAGTGGTAGTGTCCTATAAAAAAAAAAAAATAGTGGTAGTGAAAAAGGGAAATACCTAATCCCAAATCTCTCGGTTTGATTTGCCATTTAAATTCCTTTTTTCTTTTTTCTTTTTTGGTGAGAGAGATAAAAACATCATGTCAAATAGTAGTGTACTAAAGCCAAACAAATTGCGCATTTTAATGTTGTGCAAATGATTATTAGCATCTATAAATGTAATAAAACCAGACAGAGTATATATATATATATACTAATAATACCACTTTAATCACACTTGTTAATCATTGCAAAATGCTCATTCAACCTTTGAATACCTCAAATCATCATCACAATTAATCCTCACATTTTTTTAAAAAAAAATTGTCCTTTAGTTATAAAATTGTAACACCTTAAATCACTTGTAAGTTTGACCATAATACTCCTTTGATTGTACTAATTATTTCATTAAGAAAGGTGCTTGGTAGGGAGTATAAAAGATACTCTCTCCGTCCCAATATTTTCTTCATGAGTGGAGTTTCACGCATATTAAGAAAAATTGAAGTTAAATAATAAAATATGAAAAATGTATTTTATTGACTTTTGTGAGTATGAGTTGTTTCCTTTTTTTTTGGGTGAAGAAAGAGTTGGGACATTCATATAAGGAAAGTGTGAAATTTATCTTGGGACAGATGGAGTATAATATGAATTTTTGTATTGACTTATCTTGCTTGGTAGGAAATACACATTTTATATTGACCCGATTTTTATACGGCTGACCCTGTACAAGAAGATATTATATTACATCTTTTTCACTATTCACAATGTAATAAATTATTTCACCTTCCCCACCTAACAATTTTTATATGGCTTGAATAGTAATTTCTATTCTTATATATCTATATATTACACTCTACCAAGTGAAATTACTTTTTTCTCTCTGTATTACATCCTACCAACTGAGATTACTTTTTAGAACTAATTTTATATAACTTTTCTATTACACTCTACAAAATAAAATTATATGGATTTTGTTTATAAAATTTATAACCCCTATGCCCTAATATTGGCTACCAATCATCACCTTAAAATATTAATTATTTTATTTGTAAGGTACTCCCTCCGTCCCGCATGAATTTGCACATTTTCCTTATTTGGACGTCCCACACAAATTTGCACAATAATAAAAAAAGAAACATTGATTTGCATGCACACTTACAAACATATACACATATTTACCCATATGTCACTACTTTATATATAAAACACATTTTTCTTAAAAAATGTGCCGTCTCGTAGGGTGCAAATTCCTACGGGACGGAGGTAGTATTAGTTTTAACTTTTAAATGCTGCTGGTTGTTTCATTATAGAACAAATAATTTTATTTTTTAAGGTATTAGTTTTAATTGCTATTGATTGTTTCATTATAGAATATTTTTGGAAGGATATTAAGTATTTTAATTATATATAAATTAATTTTACTGTGGAATTGGTTGACACAAGACTAACTCTTGTTTGATAGTATTAATTATTTTATTAAAAAATATCAATTATTTTACTATAAATTATTAGTTGCAAAACAAATGCATAGTAAATTGTTTATACCAGAGCAACTCCTTATTTTGTAGAGTTATTAATTTCAACCTTCCCTGTGTGTATGTATACGTATGTATATTTATCAGTGATGCAGAAATCGTCGTAGGCACTAGGTGGCCCTTTGCCGATCCAATCTCTGCAAAATCGGCAATTCTAGGCATTTTCGGGCCTAAACGGTCCAAATTTGATATTTTTATCAAGGATGAAAATATCGGTATCGACGGAAATATCGGTACCCTGAATTTATGGATATATCGGTGGAAATATCGATATCGAATATCGATATCGGTAAAAAATAGAAAATTCACTGAAATTTCATTAGAATGATGGAAATTTAACATGAAATTTTAGACAATATTATTACTAGTCTTAATACATTAATTGAACTTAAAATCTCAATAAAATGAGAATCTTACAACAAACATATCAAGAAAACATACGTAAGACATATAAAACGATACAACAATTATTCATAATTATTGAATATTACACAACTAATACCAAAATGATGTCCTATGAGCATCAAATGTAAAAGAAGAAAGACCATCTTGGTCTAAGCAATAATGGTACCAAGTCATCAAATTAGAGAAATTCCCGAAATATATCGAAATTTCCCGAAATTTGTCGAAATTTTGACCGATAAATTACCGAATTTTCCACGATATTTCTCGATAATCTGCACATTTTGAATTACCCTGAACCGATATCGAAATTTCGCCGAAATTTCCCGAAATTTTACCGAAATTTGACCGAAATTTTGGAAAAATAATCGTTCAAGTGAATTTCCATATCGGTACCCTCAAAATTCCGAAATTTCGGCGAAATTTCGCGAAATTTTAATCCTTGATTTTTATATATTTTTAAAAAAAATTAAAAATCCATTAAAAACACCCGATTACCAATTTTTTTGACTTTTATAACCTTAATATTTATATATTAATTATATTAGATAAATCATGTGTGTTTCACTCGATTGAGAGAATGTAATAGATAGATTTTAATATTGTAATATACTTTCTCCATTTTACCATTAGTTATTTGTGCATATATTTTATGTGTCTATTCTAAAACTAATTGCGTACTCTGAAAAAATTAATTTATATATACACTAATAAAAATATTTATTCATATATTATTATTTTACTTAGAATTTTTTTTAATATGTGTGTCCACTTTAGTACACAAAAATCTTTGTACAAACAGTACCTTATTACCACTCTTTATAAATACTCTACCACCATTAATTGTTGCCTATTTCAAAATTAAATTTGCTGTCTAAAATACTTTACCACCATTGTTGCCTAATTCAAAATAAAAATTTATAATATATATATATATATATTTAAATTAAATTTGCTGTCTAAAAGAATTGGTTAAAATTATTGAAAAAAATTACAAATAAATTCTCAAATGTGACCGTATTTGTAAATATATATAGGTTTAAAATATTTGCACAAATAAATTTTTTATGCTTCTGTACGAATAAAATTTATATATTCATGCAAATACTTTTAATCTATTTATAAATATATAACTTTTTTAAATTTTTTTTTTTTGTAAATGACCCAAAAATATTTGGAAGAATTCAATCTAGCTTTCTTTTTCAGTATTCGATCTCAAATGATTGACACCCACTCCAGCTATCATATGCTCCAGTTGGCAATGTGTATATGAATTAATGTTCCACATATTCATTGGGATATGTTTATTTTGTATTATTTTATTTTGAAACTTAAATATTAATTGTACCATTTAAACCAGTTGAATGATATTATTTATTTTACTGAATAGTATTGTGCGGACACCAATTGCACAGTTCAATTGTTCACACAAATGTTACTACTTAAGTTTCAAAATACTACTCCCTTGTTCCAAGGAAATTTACACACTTTTCTTATTTTGACGTTTCATATAAATTTGTACATTACTAAAAAAATATTAATTTACGTGCACACTCATAAACCTATACATATATTTACCTATATGTCACTACTTTATATATAATACATATTTTTTTTTTTAAATATATCGTCCCATAAGGTGCAAATTACTACTGAACGGTGGGACTATATTTTAAAAACTTGTTCAAAAATATAAAAAGGAAAATCCTAATTCTCAAATGTGGTCAAAGTCATGGTCTTTACTCTCCTTAGAATGTCATAATCTTTATCCCTAAATTCCGGATGGCCTTAAATATATTTAGGCAAAAGCATGTCCATTTTTTTGGAGATTGTGCAAAATTCTACTCTCACCAAAACCAGTTTCTCTTGTCACCATTTGGACCTTCTTTTTCTTGTAAGGAAAAAATAAAAAGGCCCCACAAATAGATAATTAATTGTTAATTGCAGTTCTATAATAATTTTCATTAATTGTTAAAAACAATGTAATCAAAATTATCCTAATGGGATGATTGCATGATTAACAAGTTATTATATTTGTTTAATTGCATCCAAGTGGATCACATCTTTTAATTAATTAGCTGGTTTTTTGACTGATCAAAATCCAAACTTTTTTCAAGCGCTAAAACGTTTTTATGGCAATTAGCAAACCCAACCCCACAAGGTAAAGACAATTTTGTGCCAAAAGTGTATTAAATTAAGCGCAGTATAGCATAAAGTCGCACATTTATTAGGGACTACACTTACTCATTTGAATATAATGTTATTTAATGGGCAGGTATGCATACAATAGTAAAAGTGAAGGGATGTTTGGTTGGACACCTTCGTAGCTGAGTGAGTAATGGTAATTAAAGTCATAGTGTGTGTTTGATATGATTCTATTATAATTTTGATTCTAAAAACTTAAGGAATCATCAATACTTCAGTTATATGAGAACTATGACTTTCATTTCATACCTTTTGCATTCTTATACCCTTTCTATTCCTCACAATTATACCAAATACCCCCTGAGTATGTATAAAAGTAATACTTCCTCCGTTCTAAAATATTTTTTATAGGTAAAGTGAAACACATATTAAAAAAATCAAATTATGAGAGAATTAAATATAAAAATTATTTTATTAACTTTTGTGAATGTGTATTTACTTTCTTTTTTTGGATGTAAAATTTATTGTGGGACATAAAAAAAAAGTGTGGAATTTAAGTTGAAACATTGTTAATTTTATATACGACGACAAATTTGGGAGACGGGGGCACCGGGCAGCGGTTGTCCCATTTGGGTTTTATATTTTCTCTACTATATATGTATTATATATTTTTGTCTTAATACATCATGTACATAGTGCAACTCAAGTTATGCAAAATACTACTGAAAAGTCACTCATGTTATTGCTGAAAAGTGTATTTTTAATAATATAATTTTTCAGTAATAATTTGTGCCACTTTTCAATAATAAATAATATAATTTTTACAAAATAAACTTAAATTGCATTGTGCTCCTGATGCACGGGAGACTTAATTTTTTTTTTTTTATCAAAATCTTAAATTCATAAGATTTTTATCATTTCGCTTCCTTTGTACTATAAAATTACCCTTTACGTGTCGCCCTCCCGTAGGACAAAATCATGTATGAACAATTGTTGATAAAGTATTACATATAAAA
>JAPKLY010000407.1:190379-249916 GCA_026898435.1 Prunella vulgaris
GACAAAATCATGTATGAACAATTGTTGATAAAGTATTACATATAAAATACATAAATTAATTGTATTGGTTGTAGTATTGCCCAAAAAACGTAATGGAATTATGTAAACATTACAAGAGTTATTTGAATTTTTTACAAATAATAGTGAAACGTTTGGTGTTTGTTTACGGATGGGCACATCCGGATGGAGAATGGATTTTCCCCCCTCCCATCCATTTTTCGGATTTGCACATCACATTCTATCCAAAATGCACATTCATTCACTATTATACATTTATAAACCTATTTCACGTAATTTAATATCAATTACGTGAAATATATTTTTTTCACATATTTTTTTATGTGAAAAAAATAAAAAAAAGTAATATATTGTAATTCAATACCAAAGGAGAATATTTTTTTTTTTATTTTTTTCACATATTTTATCCACCTCCGAATGAAAACAAACAAGTACGCAAACAATAGTAGTACTCATGAGTATTAATATTTGTTAGTCATCCAATCACAAGCCCTAGACAATGAAACTTACACAAAAACTCGTACATGGAATGATTTCAATATAATACTTTTGTCCGAAGTATAAGAAAATATAAAAAAGGATCACGTATTTAATGTAAGACTTCCTTCGGAATTAAAAAGCTTCTTGAAAATTAAAAAATATTTTCGATGCAAAACCAAGAATGAAAATATCCCGATATTTCCCCGATATATTCACGATATATCCATTTTTTGTAGTCATCGATATCGATATTGAGTAGAAACGATATTTTCATAATATTCATTAAAAAAATAAAAAATATCAGTAAATATCGGTCTGTAATATCGATATCCCCTATTTTTTTCCACAAATTAAACCAAATATCGTTAGATATCGAGTTAATATCGAAAGATATCGAGAAAATATCGATGAATTTTGGAAAAAAACTCTAAAAAATAGTGTATATATTTAAATTTGTCACAATTGTAAAAATTATTTAAATTTTTTTGTTAAATTTATGTATTAAATATTTTCTCTTAAATTTTTTATAATTTTTAAATTTACCGATATCGATATTCGATATCGATATTTCCATCGATATTTTCATAATTTTAAGATCTCAATATTTCCATTGATACCGATATTTTCAACCTTGTGCAAACCAAGATGCATTTGATGGCACACATGTTGCATATTTATTATATATTTAACTCTAGAAAACATTTATTAGTGGAAGAGTCAATGGCCATAGATTTTGTCCATGCCATACTAGAATTAATGATAGAATGTATTACTCACAGAAAAAAAAAAAATTCCTATTAAATTAATAGAGCACTAGATCATGCAATTGACATTTTCTTCCCTGATCAGCATGTTTGATTAGGGAGCGTGGTGGATCCGTGGATGAGATGAAGATGATGATAGAAAAAAATGAACGGGGTAATTCTGTGAATAGTAAAATTATATTTGATTAAAAAAGAAAAAATATGATTAGATGAAAATTTATGTCAAATCAATATAATATTGTATTATTTTATTACTGTTTGTTAGTGTAATAATGATTGTGATAGTAAGTAATGTATTATTCTATTTTTGAATAAGTAGGCAAAATAAAAGTACTGAGAAAAAATATGTAGGTGGATGAAAACTTGGTGATGTAATTGTATGAAATTTTATGAAAATAAGAATATATATATGTATAATAGGTATGAATGAGTATTTGGACGAGTGATGAGATTTGCGACCCATCATTAACCAAGCATGTCCCAGGGTTGTGAAAAAAATAATGAAAAATCAAATCGAATATTTGATTTGGTTTTTATGCTAAAATTCATTTTTCAGTTTTAAAATCTTAAAAAATTCAATTAATTAGGTTCGATTTTAACACTATAAAATTGGATGAACCAAGTTAAGTATTCAAACTTAAAAGAATAATATATTAATAACTTACTCCCTCCGTCCCACTATAAGTTGCTCATGTTGTCATTTTTGTCTGTCCCATTATATCTTGCTCATTTGCTTTTTTACCTTTTTTAGAAACTACTATTCACTTATTTATTATTATTTTCAATATTTTTTACACTATTTCCATTAATTTTTTCACTTTTCTCCATCGCATCACTTATATTTTTTCACTTTTATCTTAATTCGTGTGCCCAAAAACAACGAGCAACTTATAACGGGACGGAGGGAGTATATATAATATAAATATTTAAAAATTAGAATAAAAAATTTATTACCTAATTAATCAGGAATCAGCACGCATTTTTACTTTAATGGTGTTGACTTAAATATTTGTTCATTCCTTTAATTGCAGATTTTATAGTGTAGGTTGTGAATTTATGAATATAAATATGAACTTCAATAACGCATTATTTTGAATTATTCTAACAAACATTAAATTAATGTTGGATGATTGTAAATAGTCTTTACACATGTGTTTAATATTTTTACTGAACTATCTAGTGACTTAACTGGTGTTGTGATAGCTTTTCGAAAATATTATTAGTGAATTTTATTTTATTTTATTTTCAATCTCAATTTAATGTATCATGTGATGTTTTAGTGGTTGTATACTTAGTTCATTATAATTACAGGATTTTTGAAACAAAAAACTTAAATAGTTGTCATAACCGAAATAGCCGAATCGAAATATTATATAATTCAATTAGGCTCTTTTTTAACACAATTCATTTCAAATTTTATTTTAATAAAAATAAGATTTTATTTTATTTAATTCAATTAAAAACATATTAAAATTGATCGAACTGACCGGACGCTCACCCCTACCAGTAACACCTTCTAATAAAGTTTCAATGAAACACACAACTTTAGTTTTAGCGCTTTCATTGTTAGATCAAAAACGTGTGATGGTTCTTCTGTGAGATTACTTACGATGACACTATCACTTTTCAATATAATATTTCTGTTAAAAAATGATATTCATTTCACATTGAGACAATTCCATACAAGACATATTCTTGTTTTCTTACAAATTAAACTGGACTTTGAAATTTAAATAGCTTCCTATTTTGTTTTTTATTTTACTGATAAATGTTAATACAATTTCATATCACAAACTCTTTTATGAAAAAGTTTCATAATATGAATTTTTATATAAACTTATGGAACTGTTACGTGCATTAGCTGGTACTATTACATGAGATGGTATCAACAAATGAATATAATCAATAATTATATATAATAATAATATTAATTTTATATTACGAACAAGTTTCATAATATGATCTATTCAATTTATATTTATAATAATAAATACTCCCTCCGTCCCAACTCTTTCTTCCTGTTTTTCCATTTCGGACGTCCCAACTCTTTCTTCATACCTTAAAAAGGAAATAATTTACACTCACAAAAGTCAATAAAGTACACTTTTTATATTTTATTAATTAACTTCAGACTCACATACTTTATTTTTTTCTTAATCCGCGTGCCCGAGTCTTTTTGAAGAAAGATCTGGGACGGAGGTAATATTGATAAAGTAAAATATGAATGTAATTAGTTAAATTTTAGTTGAGAAGTGGCTTGCATCATGAAATTTTGAAACGACAAAGACAAAAAAGGGGGGTTGACCCCTTTTATTAAAAAACATAAGTATATGGGTTATGTTGTTTCCAATGCCATTTAGGCATGTGAAGCCTTAATCAACAAATGATTAAAAAAGTTTAAAGTGTATGCCTACTAATCTAATTAGAACTAGTAATTAAATAATTTAATTTAATTAATTAAGTGGCCCACTAATTATTATTATCATCAGTTCAATTCATTATTTAAGTCCATTTGCTTCTTAAGCCTTTGATTGTCCTTTTGACTACAAACCCTATTTCAAGTCACCTTTCGACAAGACACCGCTCCATGACTCACCAAATTGCTTTTTTCTTTTTTTTATTTTATTCAGAAATTTTTTGACAAATGATGAAATCATCGTATAATTTAAAATAATATTGATTATATATTATAATTCTTACATTAGTATAATTTAGTAATTGATATTTATTGATGCTCAAAATAAGTGAAATGTGAACGTGGCTTGATCGATTGAACACACAACACTTAAAATAATAGATGAAAAAGAATAAGAACGAAAATGTACTCATCAATCCAAAATAAATGAAGTATGAGGTTGGTAGTGTGGCCTTTATTACTTGTTTACACTTGTCTTTAATGCTTACAAATGAGGGGTATTTATAGCCCTCTGTCTTGGTCATGTTGTGTTTAACGAAGCATTAGATGTTGTTAAGGCTACATTTTCTAGGCCATAACCTACATTCTGTTGTGCCAGGCTTCGGTGGCCAATCGACACTTGTCACTTGACATCCTATAAGTTCTATTATTACTTAATCTCATTTATAGGTTGTACTTGCTCAGACGTTCTCAACCTGATTCGTAGATTCACTTCACTTTGGGATGATCTTTTGCAACTGTCCTATAACTTTTTGCTTGTCATCTTAGTCGGGCTGCCACACTGCCCGACAACCAAGGTGGGTATCCGGGTTGCCCGTCTTTAGTCTTTACCCTGTTGGGCTTGTCGTCTGGTCGAAATTCCTCTTGGATTCTAGTCGATGGCCGGTTTGGCCACGACCTCATAAAATCTTGGATGCTGCTCGTCAATGGTCCAAACAACTTTCCGGATGTTACCTGCTAACTTTCTTCCCGTTGCCGCTGGACATGGTATAAGAAGCAGACACAACAATACCAAAAATTAACGCAAAATACAAATAATTTTTACGATAAGACCAGTGCATAGTAATTTGGTCTATTTTAGTTTATCTCATGGCAAAGCTGGTTGGTGTTTTCTATTTTTCCATTTTCCTTGGCCTCATTATAAATATTTATTTAATTTTTTTAAAATTATTGCTTGCTATTTATTCTTACAGTACCACATATTTTGCCGTTTGTTCACTATTCTAACAAAAAATGATCGTCTATCTCTGAAAATTAATGATATACTCTCTCTATCATGTAAAAATGTGCACCTTGTGTTAGACAATAAGATTTAAAAAAATGAATAAAGTAGAGGTATTGTAAGTGTATTTTGGGGTTCATTTATAAATAAAATTGTTGTTTGTGAGAGTGATAAAAATCATTATTGTTGGACTGGCGAACTAATGTAATTAGTATATGAATAATCGTCAAGGTTTGGCAGGTCGTCAGGACCCACCCGGATCCTTAAAGATGCGGAGCTCGCCCACATGGAGGTAACTTACCTGCGTAGCTCGCTTAAAAGGGCTCATCTCTGTCATCCTAGAGCTCGCCCTGAGCTCGCCTTGTACCCCTAGGAAGGTCTCGTCGAGTTCCATCATCGCATAACGACCGTGAGCCACACAAGGCACTAGAGCTCGCCCTAGAGCTCGCCCAAGCCACTTAGGCTCATCTCCGAGCTCGCCGACGAGCTCACCTATTAGTCGAATAGAACCCCGATGGTGCGCTCTTTTTCCCTCCGTCCAGTTTATCCACAAGGGTGGTTTACGGCGAGGTTTTTAATGAGGCTCATCCAGTCTAAGGCATAGTAGTAGGACGAGGCATGATAGAGGAAGCAGTGTGAGAGACCAAGACGAGGGTAAGGAACCCTCGTCAACACCGGAAGCCACATAGGCTCGTAAGGTGCCGTCTCACACTCACACACCTATAAATAAGACCTCTCTTGTACTATTCACACAATTCTAAAAATTAATACAATCTCTACTGCAATATTTCTCTCTCTAAACTTTTTACTCTCCCTCCTCATATTACATCCAAGAACACAAATTCTTGGATTATTGTTTGATGGAATTAACATGTTATAACTAGCCACATAACAAACACCGATTAGTAAATTCTATCAACAATTATAATAAATCATTTAAACCTAATCAAAATCTGAAAAAAAAATTAAATAAATCAAGTAAAATAAAAAAAGTTTAAAAATATATATAAAAATCAACAAAAACTTCAAAAAAAATATCAAATTAAAAAAATCTTTAAAAAAATAGGCTAAACTTAGATTTTTTTAAAAAAAATCAACTATATTTCATTAACAATTAATTTAAAAGTTAATTATATTTTAATTTTATTTATCTTGAATTAAAATTTGAATTTTTAAAAATTACTTTCTTAGTTTAAACTTTAAAGATTTAGTTGAATTTTATTTTGCTACTTGTTAAAGATTTAATTGGATTATTTAAAGATTCAGTTGATTTATTTTAATAATTTTTTTGATTTTATTCATTTTATGATTTTTTAATTTAATTATTTAAATATTGATCTAATTTTTCTAAAATTTGATTTTTAATTTTTTTTAATTATTTAAATATTTATCTAATTTTTAATTAACTTTTTTAGTTTTTCAATTACTAATTTTATTTGTAACTTTTATTTTTATTTCAAAAAAATAGTTTATGGTCAGATTTGTACCTGAGACAAAAGTCCAGGGTCTAATTTGTATATTTTCTCGAAGTTGAATGTCATATTTGTTTCAAAAAATAGTTTAGAGTCCAATTTGTATTTGAGACAAAAGTTTAGGGTTCAATTCGTATATTTTTTCAAAGTTGAAGGTCATATTTGTTTCACAAAATAATTTAGGGTCCAATTTATACCTGAGAAAAAAATTCAGAATCCAATTTGTACATTTTCCCTTAAATATAAATAAGAGTGACTCTTAAGTAACATAAGAATGTCTTTAAAAGTTACAATTAAATTACATTATACCCATAATGTATATAAAATTAAACCAATACAAAAATCGTCCTCTCCAAATGTAAAAGAAATGTTCTATTTCCATTTTGGTTGAAATGACTCTAAATACTCTTATTAAATACCCACTCCGTCCCAAAAGACATTGCATACTTTCTATTTTGGTCTGTCCCATAAAAAGTTTGCATGTCTAAAAGTGGAAATAATTTATTAAATTCTACTCTCACAACACACATATAATATTCACAAAAATGTACTTATTATACATTTTTCTTAAATCGTGTGCCCAAAAGACACCGCAATGTCTTCTGGGACGGAGGGAGTATATCTTCTACGGCTTAGTCTTGTATGCACCAGTTACACCGTGCAACTCAAGTTCATTTCTAAAAAGTTAAACAAAATGCTATTGAAAAGTTACACATGTTATTACTGAAAAGTGCATCTTTAATGGTTTAACTTTTCAGTAATAAATTGTTTAACTTTTTAAAAATAAACTTGAGTTGCACGGTGTAACTGGTGCACAAGAGACTTACTCATCTTCTACTATTATCCCACCACCACTAAACCCAGGGGCCCAAAATACTCGTGCACCCATTTTTTTCAGATTTTTAAAACGATAAGAAAATATTGGGATGAAATTTAAAAAATGAAACAAACCCAGAGAAAAAAAACTAAGGGGGCGCTTGGTAAAATAATTTTTCAATGTAATGGGAATGGAGATATTAACCTAGTAATTATTATATATCATGAGAACAAATGAGGTATATAACATTATTTTTTCTTCTAAATAAGGTAATCATTACCCCATTTGATTACCTCCATCTCACCTTGCAATCATCATCCTCAATCAATCCCTCATACCACTACTAACAACATCATTTTTTGTCAATTTTTCCAAAATTGGAGCACAACATTAATGATATAATCACCATTAACACAAACTCTCATTCAACATATGGAAAGGTAAAGGAGGAAAATGAAATTTCATTCTCATTACCATTGAAGAATTTGAAGCAAGCGCCCCCTAAAAAAATTGTTCAAAATGAGATTTATTAAGGAAGAGGGAGTATCTCGGCTGAATGGGTAGAGACATAGAGTGGGGACAAGGAAAGATATTGATAACTAGATAAAGAGTCATTCTACCATGTATTATGTAGTACTATAATTGTTGTAGATGAATGTGGTGTTTTCAAATAAACAATCAAAATTTTATCTTTATATTATATTCCCTCCGTCCCAGCTCTTTTTTCCACTTTTTTCATTTTGAAACGTCCCAACTTTTTTTTCTTACTTTAAAACGGATTTAATTTACACTCACAAAAATCAATAAAGTACACTTTTTATATTTTATTAATTTTATACTCACATACTCTACTTTTTTCTTAATTTTTCCAGATCTTTTGAAAAAAAAGACCCGGAACGGAGGGAGTATATGTTACGATCTTTATCCTACAATTAGTTTCTCACATTTTATTTTCGGAATCCCACATTAAATTTCTCATACCTTTTTTTTAAGAAACTCACTTACCTCTATACATTAGATAATTGTCCCAACACTTCATCTTACTTACATTAAACATAAAAAATTTTATTGTTAAATATCCGACAAATTCTCCTATTTCGATTGTAGTATAAAATTTACTATTCATTTAGTGACATCATAACATTAAATCAATAGTATCATTACACTTAAATTAATATCACATAATAAAATGCTATATGTATTAGTTTAAAAGAGCAATAGTATCACTAAATAAATATTACAATATCAATTTTATATACTAATTAACCAATATCACAATATAAAATATTATGTATTAGTTTATAAGAGCAATTGTATGTCACTGAAGGAACGTTATGATGTCAGTTTCTTATTATGAACAAGTTTTACACGAATGCAACTCTAAATATTTCTACACCTTTAATCCCTAGGGGTTGACCTAGTGGTAAGAGGTTGAGACTTATGATTATGCTTATCTTTAGATCTCAGGATCAAAACCCACAAGGTCCGATCGATTCCTGAGATGAGCTAGTCCATAGAGAATTTTGCCGATTTAAAAAGGGTCTTCCCACTAATGGACGGTAGATTTTGAGTTCCCAAATTAGTCAATCCTCGTAGCTGAATACCGAATATTAAAAGACAAATGTCTATGCTTTAGTTTATTCTCTCTTGAGTCACATCATTTATAAGTACTACTCAATTTTATATTAAAATTCCTTAATATTGATAAAAGAATACCATGAGAAGTTTTTCAAGAAAAGAAACATTATAAAGATATTGAAAAAGGTATTTGTACCCACAAGTAAATGTGCTTTTTTCCTAAATTCTGATTTCCTGGAAAGTTACATGTGACACAATTTGACCAAAGCTGCTAATGCCTTAGCAAGTACACAACATTTATCTGTGTCTAGGAAATCTAACAGCCAAGGGGTGATGTCTCAATTATTTACATAATAATCCAAAATTTAGTACAATAATTAATTGATTAATTTGTAAGTGAAGATCCCTAACTGCTCCCCTTTGAAAAACCAACAACAAGACACAAGTTTTTGCTGCATCGAAGGACATGTGACACAAAATTTGTTCAAATTCTTGAGTCTCTCAAGAAATTTAAATGTGGAGACAAAAAAACCATCTTTGTGATTATCTTTTCGTTATCCTTAATTAAAATTAAAATGTGACCCCCCAACATTCTTTTTGGCTTATTTTAAGATGAATAGGAACTTTTAATATTATTGTCAGGAACTCTAGCCAAGATTTTTGTCTATATCAGGTAGGTAGGCCACGTGTCGTGGAATTCTTCATGTAATATTGTAATCTCTCCATACCACAATAACATGCAACGATTGAGTAGCATCCATTCGCATTCAATTTTACACCCACCGTCCCACAATTATTTTCACACTTTTTTTTTTTCGTACGTTCTACAATTATTTTTACATTCTATAAATAAAAACTATTACTTTAATTTTATTCTTACAATATTCATATATTTACACAATATATCATTACTTTTACATTCAATTTAACTAATCGTATTATTTTAATAATATAACTTTACACATCACTCATTTTTCTTAAAAATTATGTCATTCTAAAGATGAAAACATCTCTGGGACGGAAGTATTATTTATTTTTAATATGTATGTGAGTATCATTTCACATATGATAGATCAAAGTATCATTAGAACTAAAGAAGTGTCAGATATCATTGTTTAAAAATAAATAAATATTCTTTAGCTGTGATAATTAGACTTTTGAGGATGAATTAAGAGAAATATAAAGTGGAATGGTGAAAAATCTTAGAATATTTAGGAAACTTGTTAAATAAGCTTATACATAAAAAATAGTACTAACATTTTGTAGGCAAAAAAAATCATAGCATCACAGAGAAATTTTTGAAGAAGAGAGAAATATTACTTTTCAACCAAGAATTATACTCCCTCTGTCCATGAAAATTAGTCTATTTTTTTTTGCACGTGGTTTAATGCAATATGTCGGAGGATATTATGGGGTATTGTGAGGTTCGTTTACGAATTTAAAAATTGTGTATGAAAAGTATGCATATAGTATTTTCATATACAATTTTTAAATCCGTGAACCGACTTCACAATATCCCATAATACTCTCTGATATATTGCATTAAACCACGTGCAAAAAAGATAGACTAATTTTTATGGATGGGGGAGTAACTTATTAAAATTTATTTCGTGACACTGACACGATGATACAATTAAACAGTTTGTGTGAAAAAATAAATATTAAACAGTTTAGTGAAAAGCCCTTTTGAAAGAGGGAGAAGAGAAGGAATCTTGAAATCCTAGTCAATATCAAAAATCTGATACTCCGGAAAGGCCAACTCTTCCTTTTCGCCTTTTCTCTTCAAAAAATAATTTATTTAAAAACTTACTTTATATGAAATAATTAATATTTTTTAATATAATAACCAATACTTTTTAAGATAAAATTTGCTAATACAATATTTGTTTTGAAGTTAAAGTACTCAACTAGGTTGATGTTGTTCAACATAAACCATTAATATTCATCGGTGAAAATAATAAATAATACTCCCTCGGTCCCAGAGGTGTTTTCACATTTGAGATGACACAACTTTTAAGAAAAGTAGAGTGTTGTATAAAGTTATATTATTAAAATAATGAAATTAATTGGACTGTGAGGATACAATTAAAGTAATAGTTTTCATTTATAGGGTGTGAAAACAATTGTGGGACGGACGAAAAAGGAAAGTGTGAAAACAATTATGAGACGGAGGGAGTATCAATTAACATTATTCAATGAAAATAATTAATATTTATTAAGTAAAATTATTTAGATTTAGTCTTGCATCCATCATGCACTTTGTATAATTTAAATATATTATTTGAAAAATTGTTCATGTTATTACTTAAAGGTATTCTTGTTTCTGAAAAATCTCCGCACGTGAATGTGACTTTTCAGTGTAAACAAGGATGTCTTTCGATAATAACACAATTTTTACAAATAATTGACTTGTACGGTGCACCTAGTGCACAATAGGCTCAAATAATTAATACTACATCAATAATTTTTGGGCTTTTCTTTTCGAGACATCACACAACTTGCAAACTCAAAAATAAAAAGTCTTTCAGAAACTACACTCTCACAATATTTATATATTTATATAAAATGCCATTATTTTTTTGACTTTTTTAGTCCACACTACACTAAATTCAACTAACCTATTTACTTTACATATAAAATTTTGTCAAATTACTTTTTAAAATATTATTTTTTATTTATTTTTTAATATGAATGCTCCTCCATCATTTTAAACAACCACCCATTATTTTTTTACAAAATCTCATTATTTTACATAAAAATCAACATATGATCCATTTTATAATAATAAATAAATATACTTTTTAAAATAAAACAACTGAAAATGAAAAAAAATAACACAGGGAGGAAGGGAGTATATAGGAATTTTAAGGCTCCATTTGGATGAATGTATTTGAAAATAGATTGATTTTTGAAAAAAACATGTAAGAACTAAGAAATATTTCAAATCACGAATTGTAAAGTGATGGAAGAGAAGAGAAAAAGTAAAAATGAAATAGAGATGAAAATGTGTATAGAAGAGAAATTTCAAATAACATGATTCAAATCTAAGTATTTATAAATTTATTTAATTTACTTAAAGAGAGTGATTATTTGTGTGTTTAATCCACGAATTTCAATTTCGCTTTTCCACCAAATATTATTACTCTCTCCGCCTCAAAACTACTTTCATAGTAGTCTTGAGCACATGAACCAAGAAAAAATAAATATGTGAGTGTAAAATTAAATAATTAAAAAAAAATTATTACTTTTGTGAGTATAAATTGTTTTTTAGGTGTATAAATGAAAATTTGAGGCGTACAAATAAGCAAAGTGTGAGGGGGCGTTTGGTATAATTGTAAGGAATTAAAATTGTATATGAATAGAATGAGTATGGAATGAAAGTCATAGTTTTCAAATAGCTGAATTATGATAGATTTCTTTGTTTTTAGGAATCAAAATCATAGTAGAATAATTCTAAACACGTACCGTAACTTTAATTATCATTACTCACTTAAAAAAAAATCTCTTGAAAGTAATTTTGACAAGGATTTAGTAATACTTTCCTCGTTCAAATTACAAACTCACGTTCCAACCAAACCAATACGTACCTTGCGGTACTATTGTAGTGTGTGTCAGTATCACCTTTCTCTCTCTTCCTCTGCCTTTAAAACACACCCCAAATCCCCACATTCTCAACACAAAAAACGCCACACTTTCCATTCCCATCTCTCTCCAAAAATGTCATCACCCTCCAACGACACTAAACCCGTCGCCCTCTTCGAGCCCATCCTCACCGACACCGGCTTCACTCTCCTCCAGCGCAACACCGCCGCCGCCTCCCACCCCTCCGAGCGCCGCGGCCGCAAGAAGCAGGCCGAGCCCGGCCGCTTCCTCGGCGTCCGACGCCGCCCCTGGGGCCGCTACGCCGCCGAGATTCGCGACCCCACGACCAAGGAACGCCACTGGCTGGGCACATTCGACACTGCCCAAGAAGCTGCCCTGGCCTACGACAGGGCTGCCCTATCAATTAAGGGCACCCAAGCCCGAACCAACTTCATCTACTCTGACCAATCCTCCACTTTCCACTCTGTTTTCACCCCTTTTCACCTCCAATCGTTCCTCCACCCCCCAAAGCCCCCCACCAAGCCCCCCCAACCCCCGCCCGACACGTGTCGCCCCCACGATGAGGACACCCTCTTTGATTTCACCAAAACTGACACAAATTCAGGGTACCTACACTGCATTGTCCCCAACAACTACTTAAACCCAACCAAGAAATGTGACCCCCCAAACCTCAATTTCTCTGACCAAAAATGGAATCTTGATCATCTTTCTTCATGCGATGATGAATTTGGGCAGGGGATGTGGGGCCCCCCGCAGCAATCGTGGGAGGTGAGTTCTTGCGAGCTCTCTGCTGTGATCAACAGTTCAACAATGGCGGAAAGTGATGCAGGGGATTTGAATCGAGTGTTTGGAGATGATCAAATGATGGGGTCTTCTTCTGAATCTTTTTTCCCCTGGTTTGGGGATTCGATTGATCAGTTGGGACAGTCTCTGTTTTGAATTGTTATCAATGGTGAAAATTAAGTTATATTAATTATGATATATATATATATATGTTAATTAGTTTTGTGAGTTCATGGGTGCGACTGCATGGAGCCCTGTTTTTGTGGTATTATTAATTTCTTTTTTCTTTTTCTTGATAAATTGTATTTACTTTCGAGATATATTATGAGGAGAGGAGATGGATTTTTGGGCTGAGTTTTAATAGAACGTGTTACTGTGTATGAATGAATGTATATAAATTAGAAAATGTATCACTCACACGTATACTATACTACTTTGTTTTATATTCATAAAAATTAATATTGACATTAATATATAATGCAAGCTATACAAGGCGTAATTAAGAAAGAGTTCATGCACTATAAAGACGAAGTTATAAAATCAAGTAAAACTATCGATTTTAAAATTCTTTAATTTTCATTAACTCTGGCATAAAGTGTTAATCTTGATCTTATATTTTATATAAATTTTATAAATATATTTATAATATCAAATGCTATATCTAATTTCAATTCTATAAACATGATAAAATCAGAATTTTTTTTATTATAAAATATATTTCATTTCAAAATGACTACTATTTCTAGGAGATAAATTATTTTATTATTTGATTTATTTTATACATACAATTTTTATCTTATACTGCAAAATTTGCGGGATATATATATATATATATATAAAAGCTTGTCTTTCTCTTTTGAGGTATCACTACTGAATTTTTATAGTATTATTGATTTATTCTTAGGATATTATTGATTTGTTTTTAAGTATTAGTTAGTTGTTCTTTGATTAGTGCAGAAATTATGATAATAATCGGCCAAGAGACCGATAGAAGAATGATAGGGACACATATAACTTTTCCAAAGATTTGGACAGTAAAAATTAAATTGAAATTAGCACAAAATTTTAATTGCATAGGATAAACATCCAATTTTTAAAGTTAACAAGTTATTTTCAAGTTGCAAATTTTCTAAAAATTCAAAGGGTTAATTGCAAAATATTCATGAACTTTATTGTCAGTTATAGCATGATTTTTTTTTATTTTTTTTTTTGCAATTCGAGATATCACCTTTTCCAATTTTGCAATTCAAAATATGAGAATATATATATATATATATTTTTTTTTTTTTACAATAATAAAATAGTATGGTCGCCAAAAATATCATGTACACGGCCACAGTAATGTCACGTAGATTTCAATTTTAAAAAAAAAATTAATAAGCAACGATATTTAAAAGAACTATAAAATCTTAAAGCTTAAAGCTCTAAAATACAAATTTTAATTTAAGCAACAACTTCTTATCACTCATGTAGTAGAACTATAAAGTAACACATGATTAGTTTATTTTAATAGTAGAAGCTTTTGGATGTATACATTCGGATGGTGGATGAATTTTTCCTCGTTCCATTCAAATATATATTTTATTTATCTCTTTTTTGCATACATATATTTTTTATTTAAATTCTCTCTTACATATCAAAATTTTTTAATTTAATTCTTCTTTCATATTAAATAGGAGTATATATTTTACTTAAGCAACTAATATAAAAATATGAATTAATTTTAATTATACTATTTGGCAAAGTTTTCTATGAAAATAGTTCATGATAAACTTATCATGAGCCAATTTTAAAGTATATCAATTAAGTGTATCAAAAATCTCATCAGGTGTATCAAAAGCTGAGGTTAATTAAATTTATATATTGACCTCAACTTTTGATACACTTGATGCATATTTTGATACACTTGAACAAATATTTGACACTTTAAAATAATTTCATGATAAGCTTATCATGAACTATATTCACACAATATCTATTCATATTTTTATATACATTTAGTTAATATTTTTTGGAGTATAACAAGACTTCTACTATTAATAATTATTTACGGTTTAGTATTAAAGATCTATATTGTATTATTTAATTATTTTTTGCAATTCAAATTATTTAGTTATTATATATATACATAATTTGTTGTCAAATTATTTGTTTGTTATATATACTTACTTTATTATATATGTATACTATAATTTATTATTTATACGTAATTTATAATCAAATTATTTATTTATTATGTGTAGACATAATTTATTATATATATAACACAATTTCTATATTATTTATTATGAATTTAAATTATCTAATAAAATTATTCATTATCATGTTTATTTATTTTTTAAAATTATTTATATTAATATATAATTTATCTATTATATATTATAAAAATATAACCAATATACAATCATTTAGTTACTACCCTACTAACTAACAATATATAATAAAATAATATATTATTATCACTAAAATATATTGATTTGATATAAAGTTTCATCCACCCCTTTTCATATTCAACCCAAACCAAATACAAATTTATTATATATTTACAGGATTTGTCTCATCCATTTTTTTTCCCATTCGATTGTACTTCATCCACATCCAGACGAAAATAAACACTATCTAAGGGTATATTTGGTTAAGGGTGGTGGTGGATGGAATGTAGATGGAGATGGAAAAATGTGAATGTTGTAATCTTATGAATAGTGAAATGGTGTTTGGTTAAGGATGGAGAAATATGGTTAGACGTCATTTTATTATTAGTTAGTGTGATAAATGATAATGATTGTGACAGTAAGTGGTGTATTATTTTATTACTAAATACGTGGGGTAAAATAAAAGTAGAAGAGTGGATAGGTCGGTAGATAAAAATGTGATAGTATGACCGTACTGAATTTTATAAAAATAAGAATATAAGTTTATAATATGTATGGATGAGTATTTTGATAGAGATGAGATTTGATCATCCAAAATTGAATGGAACCGGGTCATCCTTAACTAAACATGGTCTAAGTTAATTTTATTCCAAGAACTCTCATCGTAGAACCCTAAATCACTGTTTTTCCAGATGGATGCTCAATAAAATCGAGAGACTAGACAATAAGAGTTGGTCCATGGAATAAGATGGAAAATTATTTTTATATATGTATTCATGCTTGTGATGTTTTTTGAATCCTAAAAGATTTAGGGATTTCTTTTTTTATTTAATTAACAAAATTGTGTATGAAAATAGTTCATGATAAGCTTATCATGAACCAATTTTAAATTATCAAACATTTAACTAGATGTATCAAAAGTTGAGGTCAATTAAATTTATATATTCACCTCAACTTTTGATACACCTGATGCATATTTTGATACACTTAACCAAATATTTGATACTTCCTCCGTCCCGTAGGAATTGACACATTTTTTAAGGAAAATGTGTTTTATATATAAAGTAGTGACATATGGATAAATATGTATAAAGGTTTGTGAGTGTGCACGTAAATCAATGTTTTATTTTTTAGTAGTGTGCAAATTTATGTGGGACGTCTAAATAAGGAAAGTGTGCAAATTCTTGTGGGACAGAGGGAGTACTTTAAAACAATTTAATAATAAATTTATCATGAATTATTTTCACACAATACCTACCCTTTTTTATTTTTATGTGGTTCTTTTACTGTGCGTTTTTTCTCTCTACAAATTAAGGAATTGGGGCTTATTTTTTAGACATATCTTGTAAAAATAATTTCAAAATTTATTGCTTTAATTTAAAAATATAAAAAATGGTATATGTGTGGCATTGTGGTTATCTCCTGCTATCTCGGCATCCTTATCAATTCTTTGTTGTCAAAAATAGACTTCATGTTTTAAATTGTAATATTTAAAAAGATGATATCTCAAATTAAAAAATATATATATATATATATATTTTGTACTCTCTCCGTCCCGTAGGAATTTGCACCCTACAGGACGGTACATTTTTTAAGGAAAATGTATTTTATATATAAAGTAGTGACATATAGTTAAATATGTGTATAAGTTTGTGAGTGTGCACGTAAATCAATATTTTTTTTAATAGTGTGCAAATTTGTGTGGGACGTCCAAATAAGAAAAGTGTGCAAATTTCTATGGGACAGAGGGAGTAATTGATTAAAAAATATAAGGACCGTAAATTTATTTATATTTTTTACAATTAACCCATTTATAAATCGTGTACTATATGAGTAGTGTGGGTTATAAACCAGATATATATCACCATCATAATTTGCAAATGATGGGATACACGAAATTGGGGTTGTCACTCGAAAGAAAAACAGAGATGTTAAATCGATTAAGGGACTCGTTTGATAGCCATAATACGAAGAAAAAAAAGGGTTAAGATGGGTTATGGGAAACGGTTATTTGACATGGTCCTAAAAAAACGATTTTGGACATTTTGTATCAAATATATATATATATATATATATACACACACAGTTTATCAAGAAATTGTATCACATTTTACTTTCTCAATGCAAAATTCAATTCTATCTCTTCAATTTAAAAAAATGGTGCAAATAGGTGTCTTTCACAAATGACCTTCTACAACACCCCCAAAAATCTCAATCTTCATCATCAACTGCACCTTGCTCCCAGTTAATGACTCAAAAAATAGGAAGGGAGAACGACTTTGTGAATGAGACATCACATGATGTCTTTATGTCCCCTCCAGTTGGTTATATGGAAGCCGATTGGAGTGTGATTATCGAGAAAAATATTTCATGTCATTTGCCACTTCATCAGTCGGTACTTTAAGTACCGACTAGTTTTATTTTGATAAGCTCCCCTTTTTTTTTTCCTAATTTGATAATTTATTTGAAAAAGGTTTTATTTAAATAAATTTGTCGATGTTCTATGATTTTAAAAGAAAGAAATTCATTTCAACAATTAAATGTTGTTATATTTGTTAAATGAAATGATAGTATTTGTGGATATCCTAGGGCGTCAATGGTTATGGCGCCCATCAAGTGATGATGTCATGTGATGTCAGATAATTTATAGGGCGCTGATACCGACGATACTCTCTCTTTTTGAATATTAGGGGATGCCTTCACTAATAACACTCATGCTTAATTTAATATGAATTGTAAAAATAACCATAAATTAATAAATCATTTTTTAAAATACAATATTTGAATAAAGAAACTCGTGCGTTAATATATAATTAACACTTATCCTAGCTGACTTAGAGTTGAGCGAGCTTTTAAATAAACAAATAAATAAAACAAAGTACAATTTAATATTCATAATAGTTTGGATGGATGGATTTGAAAAAGAATGGATTTAAAAAAAAACATGTAAAAAAACATATATTTCAAGTTAAGAATTAAAAAAAGAAGGCAGAGGAGGAAAAATAAGGAGAGATAGAGATGGAAAGGGGTAGGGAGGAGGGATTTCAAATGACATGATTTTGAAGGGGATTTAGAATTTCTAATGTGTGTGAAATCCACTGATTTAAAAATTCACCCATCCAAATGTAATCTTACTTCTTTCATCACATATTTATTGTTATTCATATACATTATTACTGTTATAATAATATACTTGATTTATTAACAGTGATAATATATATACATAACAGTGATAATAAATATAAACAACAGTGATAGTATTATACATAACAGTGATAATTAACAAACCTGACATACAAATTTTTTACTTAATATTATATTTGCCCAAAGAATGTCTCATATTTAATGCTCCCTCTGTCCCCAAGTCTTTTTTGTCTTTTATTACTTTTTGGTAGGAATATATAATAAAAGTGGAAAGAAAGAGTTGGAACTGAGATAATATTACATATTCTAGATTAATACTCCCTCCGTCCCGGATCTTTTTTCCAAAAGACCTGGGCACTCGAATTAAGAAAAAAATAGAGTATGTGAGTGTGAAGTTAATTAATAAAATATAAAAAGTGTACTTTATTACTTTTGTGAGTGTAAAATTATTTCCTTTTTAAGGTAGAAAAAAAGAGTTGGATCGTCCCAAAATAAAAAAAAAAGGAAAAAAAGAGTTGGGACGGAGGGAGAAATATATATATCTTTAATTTTTACCTAACGTAACATATTATTCTCTTAAAAAAACTTTATATAATAACAACTCGGTGTTCTTTTTTATAAAAATAACTTTATAAAATAAATAGTTAACATATTAAAATTTGTAGTACATATAGTAATAAGTGCAAAATTGAAGGTGTATATATCATGATAGAATTTAAATTCTAACACAAATTTAAAATGTGTACATAATAATATACATGTGTCGCAAATTGAATCTAATTAATCAATTAAAAAAAACTTACATCATGAGAGAGTATAACTTTTAGTACTCAACAATCAACGTCAGTTGCCCAATATTTTTATTCATACTTGGACAAAATGTTATCTCCCTCATTTCATCTAAAATACATACATCAATTAAAATAAATTATTTTTGTTTGTTATATAATTATATTAAAATTAATATAAAAATGGATGAGGATATTTTCTCTCTCATAATTGCATAGATCATCTCCCTCTTCACTTTACCACTGAAAGATTTTTGTACACTACCCTTAATTTTTTCAATTATCTCATCTCATCACTTTGCAAATTCACCCCCATTAAAAATAAGAAAAAGAAGTGCACGGCACCTACCTCCGATGATGCCCACTACCAACCTCTGACACCACCACCACCGTAATCTTCAACGGACTACCACCACATCCGCAGTACTTTGCGATGAATAAAGTTTAGAATTTATTAGTTTTATGGTTTAAATTAGTTTTATATATTGAAGGGTTTGAATGATCTTGAATGTTTTGAATGAGTTTTTGTTATTATTACAAATATTGAGATTGGAAATCATTTGCAAAATTTCGTTTGAAAATCTAGAAAAAGTCACTGGAGGCATTTCTTCTACTCTGGTTGTTCGAACAATTGGTATTTATTCGAACAATTTAGTCGAACAAATAGCATTTGTTCGAAAAAAAATTGTTGAAAATTTTTGTTCGAAAATTTTGGTGGAACAAATGCAAAAATATCGAATTTTTTTTCCGAACAAAGTACAAATGTTTGATAATTGTTTTTCAAATTATTTTTTTGCATTTGTTCCACCAACTAGTGTAGAACAAATATGTTCGATTTTTTTTTTTTAAGTTTGAAAAATGTACTAAAAACCCATTAAATGTGTATATGATGAACTATTATCATCTTGTATGAAAACCGTATTGACAAAATATAAATTTTTTTATGAGAAAATTACAAAATGGTTCACAAAATTGACACTAATTACAAATTGGTTCTGTGCAGAAAAAAATTATGTTTCTGTGCAAATTTTGTGAACCAATTCATAAATATGATCACTTTTTTGAATCATTGTGCAATTGCCCCATTTCTTTAAATATTTTTTATTAAAAAAATATGATTGAAGAATTGTGGAGTGGGGACCAATCAAATGCTATATTTTGTAAAAAAAAAAAAATGGGATGAAGTGGTTTTTTTGTAATTGTCAAATACATTTAAATGATAATTTTATTTTTTAAAATGAATAATAAAAAAGGGCGAAATAAAGAGAAAAAATATCATGGTCCTATCAAAGTTTTATAGTGCTATGAGGCAAAAAAAAATAATTTATAAGTACAAATTTTATATTACAAAATAATTTATATCATGAAAATAGTTTATATAATACTTTATTTTTTCGTATAGGTTTAATTAAAGAAAAATTATTCGCCGGATTACGTTAAGGAGTTTTAGTTTTCTAACAAGAATCTAGTTTTTTATTTTTTATTTAAGATTTATTTTTATTATTTTATCTCAATTTAAGTTCTTTTTTTTTCAATTAAGTCATACAAGATGACTAAAAAATAGACACAACTAAATTATATTTATTTTAATTTTGAAAAAAATTAATTCTTATCAGGTGTCAATTTTTCAAATGATATCTTTAATCGAGAAAAAAATAAAAAATAAATTCTGAAATGAAACATCCATAAATAAGTAGATATTTGTGAAGAATTCGAGTTTAAATAAACTCGTATCACTGTTATATAGTATTATTTTTGTTATTAATATATATTATTAGAGTTAAAAAAAATTAAATATAGTTCACAAAATTAAATTTACCCTAAACTCGAATTCATACGAATTTTTTATCTTTATAAATGGACACGGGAAGAATCACCCTAAAAGTTTAGCCCATATAAAATCCTTGGACAGAATTTCTATCTAATAATTTGCAACATAATTGAAGTTTGAATATCATAAAGCCAAAAAAATATATCAATTTGCAATAACACATTAAATGATTGTACTTTTCATATGCAAAACCATAAAAAGCAAAAGAAGATGAACTTTCCAACAGTGTGCAAATTCACGTCGAGAATTATAAGCCCTACACTCTCTACTTTCCTGATGGTGTTAAACAATAGCCATCAATCATATCACAAAAATCACAAAATCTTTTACTCTCTTCGTACCAATTTTTTTCTTTTTCATATGTTGATTTGCACACATATTTAAAAAAAAAAAAATATACTCCCTTCGTCCATGAAAATTGATTTACTTTAATTATGCACAATTATTAAGAAAAATTAAATGTTGAATGTGTAAAAGTGAGTGTATTAATATAAAAAAGTATTTAATTATTAAAAAAACATTTGAAGTGATGTGTAAAAATGAGTATATGTGTATAAAAAATTAAAAATAATGATTTTAATTTTTCCATTTTAGATAAGTGGACTGAACTATTTATTGTGGACGACCTTTTAAAGCAATGTAGACCATTTATCGTAGATGGGGGGAGTATAAGTATAAAATTAAATAATAAAATATAAAAAATATATTTTATTGACTTTTATGAATGAATTGTTTTCTTTTTTATTTTTTGGCGTGAAAAAAGAATTGAGACGTCCATATAAGAAAATTATGAAAATTATCTTGAAACAGAGAGAGTATATACAAGTTTCATAAAATAAAATTAATACTATTAAATTTATTTACTGATATTATTAAATATATTTACTAATACCATGAAACTTGTAAAATAAAATCACATTATAAAATATGATAACATCAATTAATATATTTATTGGTATAAAAGAATACGTTTTTTACTATTAGCAGATTTCACAGAAAACATACTCCACAACATTTCAAAATGCAAATGAAGAAAATAATACTAGTTGAGAAAATCAACACAAGATTTTCTCTAACTTGTTTTTGATGGTATTTTTTTAGATAATTTAACAAAAAGCATTCAAGCAGTTGATAGTTCACAACAAAGGTACACATATCTTACATACAAAGGGAGAATTAAAATCTCTTATAGTTTCATCGTTTTTCTCCCAAAGAAATCCCCAAACAAAAAGGGGAACAACAACCATATCACATTCCCTAATCAAGTCTTCAGATAATAAACCCAGATAGAGAATGGTGATGACTTGTCTATCTTTCCCGTTCCGGGAAAGGCAGCATGAATCGACTCCAAAATTTGAGCAATGATGCAAAATACCTAATTGGGACATCGGACTTGGTGTTCTTTTTTTCCATTATTGGGGAGGTTTTCGAGAACCTTTGAAGGGGTATGTATGTCTTATTCGAAAGAGAAGATGTTTATGAGCACTGATGGAAGTAGCTACAGAGTGCTCAATTTGAGAAGATGAAGGAGAATGCACCAAAACTTGAGTTACCTCTATTGAAGTTGCTCGATAGAGATAACACAAAATACCCAATTCTTCTAATTAGCTAGATGTATGAGCCTCACCACCATCACCAGTTGAGCTCTTTCCAGATTGCTGAAGCCCCGGTTGAGGAACAGCCTCATTTCTAGAGAATATAACTGCAACACTTGGACTGCTCATAGATGACATTTTGCTGAACCCGTGCCTCAAATCTGATGACGAGTATGCTGGAGCCAAAGTTGCACTCATGGACCCCATGGGATAAGGAGCAACGGGCATATCCGTAAGCGAGGATGCAGAAGGGATGTAGTTCAAAGTCTTCATTGGGTGATCAAATTTGCACGAGAGTCCAAATCTGCACACTCCAGTTTGTTCATAATGAGAACAAGGCGGCACACCCTAAGAAAAACAAAACGCAATTTTAGAGACAGAATGCACAATTCTCAAGTATATACTACATAATAAGTTAACGAGATCGAGACCCAACAATCAAAGGCCTCTGAACCAAAAACTGGGACGATTCAAACCCCAAAGCCAATGATGGAGAAAAGAGGGTTACATTCCAAATGGGAGCATTCATCTGCAAGTTTAGGTGAGCACCGACTACAGCTTGAAGTATAAGCAGAATAAATAAATAAAACAAAACGTAAAGTTAACATAACCAAGTCTCCCGGGTAGAATGTATAACGAAATTATCTGTACTTAATAAGAAAATAAAAAGGATAATTCCCCTATTATAATATCAGCATCGCAACACTTAAAGTTAACTAAGAGCAAGAACAAATCGTGTAACAAGCAGATTCAGGGTCCTATTACTAGGGCTACACAAGAGTTTAGCTAGCAATCAATTTCTCCATTCAAGTATAACTGTGTAAGTGTAGATACAATTTTAAACAACAGAAACAAAATGAAATTTGAACAACTTGCACCAGATCAGTGTAGTTTAAAATGATTATTAGAGAACAGAATGCTTACTGGGCGTAATGGCAGACCCACCGGACTAAGTACGAAACTGGTCTTCGAAGCATTCCACTCTAGGGGATGATGATATTTACATGTAGCTCCAAATTTACAATCCCCAGTCCTCAAATAATACTGACATTCTGGATGACCAGGTCTTTGAGGAAACGCATTTTCCTTTGGACTGCTACTTGAAGGACCAGCAGAAGAGGTAATTGACAGGTATGGTCCCGTATAGGCAGCAGCAGAAGGAGACAACTGTGTTATCCCATAAACAGGGGCCCCACCTACTTGAGTACTTGGGGAGGCCACAGGACTAGCAGGTGCCTGTACATTGTCAAGAATTAAGAATAAGTTTGGGGGATACCTTCTGATCAAACAAACAGTTCGAGAGAGGAAAATCATAGATTATCATGTAACTTTGATGGTGTCCAATTTTAGTCTTGTATGTTAGTCCTTTTTAAATTTTGGTCCTTTCGGTAAAATTTTGATTCTTTTTGGTGCCAATTTTAGTCCCTGATGTTTCTACTTATTTCAATTTAGGTTCAAAATGGTACCAAAAGGACCAAAATTGAAAAAGTAAAAAAAAAAAAAAAAAAACAGGACTACAATTAGACAAGACCAAAGTTACAGGAAAATTTATGAATTTATCTCCAGTTCGAGCAATACCTACCGGATACGGAGTCCAACCAGGAACAGGAACAACTCCTGGAGGAAGAAGCATTGGGCCATAACTTCCAGGAACATAAGTACCTGGAAACATGGTAGGTCTAGGAACTGGCCAGTTGCCTTGAATCATCCCATATTGTTGAGAAGATTGAATAGAAGGAGATGGTCCAGTTGGATAAATAGCTGCTGAAGCAGTCAAAGACCCAGTACCAGGGGTCGGAACCGGCATTTGTATCCCTGCCGGCTGGGGATGATGAAATTTACAGGTGACACCGAACTTGCACTGCGCTGTCTTTGCATAATATGAACATTCTTTTTCTCCCTGCAATGAGGAGACAATGAGAGAGCTGGAAAGAGATATCTAATAGGCATACTTTTATGTACTACTTGCACCGTCCAATTTAAGTGCATTTTAAAATTGTATTAGTTGTTTTCATTGGACAGTATTAGTTGTGCACTAGCTGCATGGTTCAACTGGTGCCATAGATAGCGCTACAGAAAATAAAGAAAGAAAATTTCATGGATGCAGACCGGACGCAACGGGAATCCATAAAAGTTCAGTGACACCGGGGCAGAAGGTCCAACTCCGTGCTTTGGATGGTGGTACTTGCAGGACGCACCAAATTTACACATTCCTGTCCGCATGTAGTACTGCAATTCCAGTGCAATGAGCATGATATGATGAAAAAAAAGAGAGCATAATTTCCATAACAAGAATTAAAGTAATTCGAATAAGAAAACAGAGTCATATGCACAAGTAAGAGAAGTCCATAGAAATGTAATTTAAAAAATGAGAGCAAATTGAATAAAATATTATAAACAATACAGCTTGATTCAAATTACAGCATAACATGTGACAAAGATAAATGCTTGATTCAACTTGCTTTTGGTGATACTTGGATGGATCTTACAAATTCAATGTGGTACAGTTCCAACTTTGTTAAATTATAACCAACCTCCTTTTTCTTTTTATTCTCTTTAACAAAATATAACATAATACATATTATGAAAACAAGATACAGGTTCAAACTTAAGAACAGTTGATTACTTTCCCTCACTGAATTATAAAAAATAATAATGTTGATCTGAGAAATAAAGTAAAATGAGCATAAATTTGCTTTCCACATAAACCATTCAATTGTATCAATTAACTATCAACCAGGAGAAAATTTCAGTCAAAATGGCCTTTAGCAGAAAGATGTTAAACCGCTTAAGGCAACAAAAATGTACATTCCATGAACTGATATAAATCAGTTACAGGAAATGTGATCACAATGAAATGATTAATACACAAAAATCAGCAAAAGTAGCAAGCATGATAAATCCAAGAGAAGGAAAAAGACGATACAGCAGAAAGAAGTTTGATATCTTTCATCTAACATGACAACATAAAGACGAATTAAAGATAGAAAATAGTAACTTCAAATTTGTTTTTGTTCCAGATTGTTTCAGTATTCAAATCACAAAATATCTTAAAGGACATTATACACACTAGAAAAGGAAATAAACAAGAAAACGTTAGCATTCAACAATTTATTGAAAGAACAATGAGAACAGGACGAAATCATGGTCAAGAACATAGAAGTTGGTTATTTTAGAAAAAACAATAATGAAGGTACATAATCAGATTCTGACTTCAAATAGATCTGGCAATTGACAAGTGGCATTAACACAGATTGTGTATAAAAACTAACATAAGTCAGTTAATGAACATTTATCAGAAAATGAATAGACGAAGCACCATGTATCAATAAGAATAATGCAAGGCACACTCTCCCAAGATAAACAAGAAACAGACGAATTTCTTTAAGATTGTAATCTAGCAGATGTACTTCTGGCAATATCAGTAAGTAAATAATTTACCTTAAAAGGAGGCAACAAGCAAATGCATTGTAGGGTTTTAGCAAATTTCCAAATTTTATCTCTTGGGACTGCAAATACAGTTACAATCTCAAGAGTTCATCCAACATGGGTCTGGTAGAATCAATAAACACCTTGCCATAATGGAAACAAAAATCCAGCACCAACTATGATGAATAACAGTGACTCAACCTTAAGCCAACAAGAAGATGAATATAATTATAGGTCACACATTGTAAGAATGCATGTTCCCTCAACATCAAGCAATCAATGAAAATACTAAATTCAAAAGGTGATATGGAACATTTAGTTTTAGAAGTCAAATACTAACAGATAATTTACATAATGTACCACATTGAGGTCATGTGATTTTGCATAGCAATTATTCAGCTGGTAAATGATCAAAGATTTTTACATGCAGTTGCAATCAAGCTCAAATGCAAATTTTAAATACAATTAGATACCTGACAGACAGCCTGGCCAATGCGTTCCGGGTACTCACCTCCACCAGATCTCACTACCATTGCCTACAATAATGGAAAAACATAGTCAAATTAGTCAATGCATGTTTGTCAATTTCAATGTCATCATAAACAATTTTATACCACATTTTAATGGAATATATACTCCATTCTTACTGAATATCGCCATTACACCATCAAGAACAACTATATATCTCACAAGTGCAATAAGCATTGTCACAATATAAAACATCACCAGTTTACATCAATGCATGTGCACCATATTGATGTGATCGCTCCACCAGCATCATGATAAACTCAACAGACCTTGTTTTTATGTTTTTACCCAAAATAAAATCTATATGACTCCATCACTCCAACTAAATTAACTCAATGCAAGCTTACCTAATCCATACAACCATTCAAAATGTAGACTTTCCCAAAGTAATTAATTGATATTTCAGCATAGACCCCCCACCTAAACAGGAAATGATCGAGTTCCCCAAATCAGAATCAAATCTACATAACACGGCACTAGATTACCCTCTTTAGCAAATGATCATACCGATCATGAATTAAAGTATCAATTTCCGACACTCAAGCTCGAAAACTAGGGGTCTTTACCGTGCCACGATCACGGGGATGATTGAAACGACACCGATTGCCGTATCCACAGAATCCAGTCCTCAGGTAATAGATACAATCGGGCTCATCGGGCCGCTCAGGGTACGAATCCGTACCACCACCAAGGCCCAATTGCCACATAGGCTCTGCATTCAGAAAATCAAACATCACATCAATCAACATTACAAAACTTCATGCTCAATTCAGTAAAATTTTAACTCAAATTAAAGTGAAATTCAGATGAAATTCAAATGCAACTCACCTTCAAGCCCGGTTTCGCCACCCGGCGCCGCCCATTCCGCAACCGGATCCACCTGCCCCGCCTCCATTGCCTGCGTCCCACTATACCTCTCCATATGTTGCACACACACGCTCTCTCTCTCTCTCTCTCCACACAAATATATATAGTACAGTATAGATTGTATACAATACAATTACCTTAACAATAAATAAAGATATTTACAGAGGAGTTCGTATGCGTGTCTAGGCACAAGAAACACGCAGCAGTATGCGATTGTGTGAGAGATGCAGAGAGAGAGTGAGGGGTGGTTTGATCGAAAGGGGGTTTGGTGGTTTTAGAGAGAGAAAGAGAGAGTGAGAGAGGTTTTCTGCTTTCTAGTGGTCTTTCTCACACACACCCCGTTTTATATATGTCACGCTCAGTGTGTGTGTGTGATTTTTGTGCACTTTTTGTGCGTTATTTTAAAAAAATAAAATAAATTCCATTTCTTTATTTGACCTTTTTGGTGGGGTTTGTTTATTCTATGGAGCTTGGATTTTTCTGAGATTTTTTTCTTTCAAGCCAACATCTCAAATATATTTATTTACACAAATTTTAATATACAATATTGCATCATACCATATCAGTGCAATATACCCAAATAAAAATTATCTGATTCTTAGTGAATCAAACCGAGTCTAATAAAAATTTTATTGAAAATTCTCGACAGTTCTTGAATGTATACTACATAAATATATGCATGATACTATAAGGTAAAATGTGTGTTATTACATCTTAAAAAATTAATCTTTTGTACTTTTAAAATAACTATAAGAATAATATGTATTTTTATAAGAACAAATATATGTTTTTTAATTTTTTTTATTGACTTTATGTTGATAATATGTTGTTAATATAATAATACCTTACATGTATTAATGTATCTCGGCATTCCCAAATTGTATACTACATGAACATATGTGTGTTACTATAAGGCAAAATGTGTGTTACTACATCTTAAAAAAATAATTTTTTTGTACTTTTAAAGTAATTATAAGGATAATATGTATTTTTACAAGAAATATGTATTTTTTAATTTATTTTTTATTTTATTATTAATTTTATGTTGATAATATGTTGTTAATGTAATAATACCTTACATTGTTACTGTAAGGTAAAATGTGTGTTACTACATTTTAAAAAATTAATTTTTTGTACTTTTAAAATAACTATAACGATAATATGTATGTTTACAAGAACACATGTGTGTTTCTTAATTTATTTTTTACTTTTTTATTGATTTTTATATTGATAATATGTTGTTATTGTAATAATATCTTATATGTGTTATTATATCTCGGCAGTCCCAAAATATATACTACATCAGCATATGTGTGTTATTGTAATGTGTATTACTACATCTTAAAAAATAATGATTCATATAAAAATCAATAAATATTTATGAAAAACTAATATTTTTTCTTATAATATAACGCATATTGTTCTTACATTGAATTAAAAAAGATTGTTTCTACAAAAACAAATGAATATATGTAAAAAAAAAATAGTATTTGTTTTTACAGTAGCACACATTTAGTTTTATAGTAACATATATTTGTTCATACAGTAACACCAACTGGGAACGAAAATCCTGGATTTAAAAATTGCACAGATCCGACCCGATCAAGATCTACAAATTTTATCATTTTGAACATGTTGACCCGCGAATTTTCAATTTTTTCCTTTTTAAATCAATATTGCACAATAGACCTACTCATTTATTTAATAATTAAGATGGATTATATTAAAAATATATATGATTAACTATATTAAAAAAATTATGCTGAAAATTATCAATAGTATAAATTTTTTTTGTATTATTAATTCACATATTTTAGTGTAATCAATTCAATTTTTTTTATATAAACAGCCTCAGTTAGAGATTTGCCCTTCTTTTAATCAAAGTTTTGATTACCGGACGCACCGTTAAATGTATTTTTAACCAATAAATTAAAATGAAAAAAAAAAAAAATCGCTCACGCGACTTCGTATTATTTTTTGCTTATGCTGATGACCCATGAAATTATAGGAGTGATAATTTTTTCAAATTTTTATATTTAAATGGTGTTACTTATTTTTAATAAATAATTAAATTTATTTCACTGAATAATTATTATTCATCTTCATACACAACTATTATTATTCCATAAAAATAAATATTCTCTCTGTCCTCAAGTTTTTTTTTTTCATTTTCGTCATTTCCCTAAATTTATTCTCATTTTTCTTTTAAAAAATATTATTTTATTATCACACTTATAAATAATTATTTATTTTTTAGTGGACTCCACAATTATTCCACAATATTCTTATTTTATTTATTTTATTTTATTTATACCCCAAATAAGAATAAATATATGGGGTTATCAACATTTATATTTTATGGCGCATGTAATATGTAAAAGACTTACTCTTTCTTTTCATTTTTAATATTTTGACAGATTTATGAGACGCCAGGCTTACGGCTTACCTAAACTTGGTAGTCTCGAGCCAGGTGTGGTTTCTGTGGAAAGACACTTTTGCCCCCAAAGTACTCTTGTTTGTCTAACTTCCCCCACCCTAATATCCCTATTTGCAAATTAATGATTTTATGATAGTTCCGCCAACTACATTTTTGCAAGTCGATTGAATGAAACCGTTTAAATATGGAAATTTAGTTGTGGGAGTGGGCTTTAATACCTCTAATTTTCACCTTCAATAGATTAGATTAAGACTTTAAGTCATTATTTTGGGACATTTTTCTTATCTGTGAATGAATTTTGGAGGGTGACACACAAAAGAAGAAAATAATTGATGATTCCTGAAATTAGTAACCGTAGATCCACTGATGTATTTTGGAATAATTTTTTAATACAAAATTTGGGTTGAGTTTAGAGATGACAATGGGTAGGTCGGACGGGTAGTTGAATACTCAGATCTACCCAATTCTCAAATACATTGATCTAGATCCGTCTCATGACCTGCACAGGTCCTAGAATATTGCCTCGTGGCCTGCCCCGTGCGGGGCCCACCCAGATACTTCTAAATAAAAAAAATTATTCACTATTTTAAGCATATGTAACTCTATTATGTAATATCACCATCACATGTTAAAATAGACAATTTAACCAATTTGATAAATTTTACATAAAATCAATTAGCTACCAATTAATATATTTGAAATATGAATACATTAAATTTATACATTGGTGAGATTTTTATTTTTTTTTGTTGGTAGATTTTGATTTTTGAAATTAAAATAAGAAAATTATAAATACGATATCAACCACTTTTTAGAAAATGAAAAGTCAAAGATTTTGAAGAGTCTAATTATATGTATATGACAAAAACTTGTATGAATCCAAGTTCACGGTGAACTCGAATTTATCAATTTTCACTATCATGTGTATATATTATCACTGTTATGTATATTTACTATAACTGTTATGCATATACACTATCAATATTAAAAAAATCAAGTATATTTTTATAACAGTGATACTATATATGGAAAACAGTGATAGTGATTACACATTACAGTGATACGAGTTCTTGTGAACTCGAGTTCACAAGAGACTTACTATATATACGGGTCAGTCGGGCCGGGTCGTGCACCCGTGGGGCTAATATAAAACTCAGACCCAATCTGTTTTTTAACGGGACGGGTCTGATCCGCCCCGTTCTCAATTAGGGATGGGTTTGACCTGACCTAAAGCTTTCGGGTCGGGTACCCACATAGCGGGACAATTAGGAATGACAATGGGGCAGGGCAGGGCGGGTATCTAGAGACTCATGCTTGCCCCGCCGCCTTGTTCTCAATTAGGGATGGTTGTGACCTGACCTAAAGCTTTCGGGGCGAGTACCCACATGGAGGGGCAATTAGGGATGATAATGGGGCAGGGCAGAGCGCGTATCTAAAGACCCATGCATACCCCGTGCCTCTGCCCCGCTGCCCTTCCCCATGCCCCACTGCGGGGCAAAACATTGCGTCCCATGTCTGCTCCGCGCGGGGCAGATTTACCCGCCTTACCTCATCCTGCCCCATGTTATATATAATTATATACTAAAATATAATATAATATATGTTTTAGACAAATAAAATATTATTTTAACATAAAAATAATGCAATAAATTTATCAAAATATATTCAACAAAAATAATTTTAAAATTATTTTTGATTAGAGTTACAATAAATAAATAATATAATTTTAAATTTATTTGATATATTATAAATGTAGGATATTAGTTTTATTTTATATATTATAAAATATTATACATTAAATGTATTTTATAGTATAAAATATTATATATTTATTTAATTTATACTATGGGACGGGTGGGGTAGGGCAGTAAAATGAAAATCCATGTCTGCCCTGCCCCATGCGCAGGGCGGGGCGTGGCTGCCCCAAACAGAGCAGGTGAGGACAGGACGGCTATGGAGCGAGTCATTTTGCCATCCCTAGGGACAATATTGTCATCCCTAGTTGAGTTAATTTTTCAATGAAGAAAAAACTTAACTACAGTAAAACCTCGTTAAATTAATACTCGATAAATTAATAACCTCGCTAAAACTAATAATTTGTCCGGTCCCAAGTTGGGACCAGTTAAAATTTGGGACCCAATCAATAAAATTATAAAATAATAATTTTTTTGAGATCCCAGTGTATATATATTGGTCCCGACGAAACTATAAATTAATAATTATTAAAAATAATCCATATATATATGATGCACTTGAATATTTTTAAGACAACATAGTTAAAGAAGAATTTACTTAACTTGATTTTTCTTGAACTTTAAATCTATGTTGATCTCATCTTTAAATCTCCTTACTTCTATCCATGATTCAATGCACAAATGTTAGTCCAATGAACCATATTTTTGTATTTTTCAAAACCAATTAATTTAAACAAGTTATTCCAACTCCTACGTGAGTTTGTGTTCATGGAATTCTACTAGTACATTTGTATTTTAACTTAATTTTCATCAATAACTATGCATGTATATTTAAAGTTATTCAAAGAATTTAGAACTTTGAAGGTCAACTGTGCATATACGTTAAAACCTCTTTAAATCAATAAATTATTAATTTATCGATATAATAATATCTCTATAAATTAATAAAATCATCCGGTCCCAACATTATTCATATATAGAGGTTTTATTGTATTCCTTCAGCTTATATTAAATTTCACATTTGGTGGGACACGATTTTTAAAAAATAATTTTTATTGATTTCTTTTACCAATGAATAAAGTGTTTTCGTAATAAAGTGGATATTGTGAATGAGTTTCATTTTCGTTTATAGCGGTATCTTAAATTTTTAGATATATCGCTGAAAATATCAATATCGAATATCAATATCGGTAAAAGATAGAAAAATCACTGAAATTTTATTAAAATGGTGAAAATTTAACATGAAATTTTAGAGAATGTTATTACTAGCTTGACTTAATACATAAATTTAACTTAAAATCTCAACAAACTGAGAATTTTACAACAAACATATAAATAAAAAATACATAAGAAATATAAAACTAATAATTAAAATAAATAAAGCTATCAACCTCATTAAAAAAAAATTTAAATTCTGACATTTTACCGATATTTAACGACTTGGTACCGATATTTCCACAATATTTCTCGATATCTTGAAAAAATTGTAATACAATTCATCAACATCGATATTGATATATTCCGATATTTAATCAATATTTTTGAAAAAATCTCATTCCAGTGAATATCCATATCAGAAGTGTGAAAAAAATTGAAATTTCGGCGATTTTTTCATCCTTGAGAAGGAGAGAGTACTTAACAATATAATAACTGCAATAATTTAATATAAGTGCAAACATAATGATTGTATTATGTTTATATTTATATTGATTCGTAACAATACTTATTGTATTGGAACGTAATCAGAATTTTAAATTCATCATTTTTGGATTGAATTAATTAATACTATTTTCGTCCCACAATAATTGACAATATTTTTGGAGATATAGTTTTTTTTTTTTAATTATAATGAATAAAATGTGTAGAATGTGAATTGTGGATAGAAATTTAAAAGAATATATTTTCATTTTGAGAGAATGCAAATTTTGGTGAAACAAACTAAAAATGAAAGTATTCTCATTTTTAAGAGATGGAGGTAATAACTAATTTTGCAGATATTAAAACCTACTCTAATTTGAGTATATTTTAAGTCTTTTTTTTTTAATTTCAAATTAAAATAAAAAATAAAAAATAATCATGTAATTTTATCCAAGCCCATTAATAATTATGTATGTTTCTACTTTATCAATTTGGGTTATTTTGTTGTCATTTGTAGTTCTTTCTATCGGAAAGTTTAAAAATTTAACTGTAAAATTATCCTAATTTTTTATTTTTTTGTCATACTGACAGTAGTCATCGTTCTCACTTAAATTGTCTCTCATTCATGAGGTAAAATATAAAGATTAGTTTATAGTATTTTTTTATTATTGCAAAAAAAAAAAACTATATATATTTTATATCATACATTGGTAGTATTAGTTCCAACACTATAAGGTACTAGTTACAATAATAAATAAATACTACTAATCTTTATATAAATTACAAGATAATTTGTGATAATTCTCCTTTCAAATTCTTCTTATATAAATTTGAGGTTCTATTTGGATGGATGATTTTAAAAATGAATGAATTAAAAAAAATGCATACATATATTTAATGTTAATAATTATAAAGAGATAGGAGAAAGAAAAAAGTAAGGAGAGATAAATATAAAAATAGGCAAAGTGTGGAAATTTCAAATGATATGATTTTAAATAAAATTTAAAATTTCTCTATTTTAAACATAATTTAAATTTAAATATTTATAAATTCACGAAATCCACCGATTTCAAATCCCCCATCAATCACTAGTTTAACTTTTCCCCATTTAGGCTTCCGGACAATTCTCCTTGTGCATATATATGACGTGTGTCATGGATCGTGGGCTGTGAGGTAAGCCACCGCACCTCCTCTTAATTCAAACGACATCGTTTACATAAGGGTAAGCCAAACTAGAACTTAAAACGAACACAAAGAAAATTGCATGTAAGTTTATTGGGAGAATATATATATATTTTTTTTCTTTTAGTCCTTTTAAATTTTAGTTCTTTAACTTATAAAAAAATACAATTTTGGTCTTCTGACCTATTATATTCGGTCACTCAACGAATCACATGAGCAAAATTATATTTTTTTATAAATTAAAGAATCAAATTCAAAATTTAAAAGGACGAAAAACAAAGTCAATGAAAATTTATTTTTTATCCTCTTAAGTTTTAAAATTTGAATTTAATCATTTAACTTATAAAAAATTATGAGTTTGATCTTATTATGTGTTGTTAACCCGGTCCCTCAACCGGATACAAGACCAAATCATATTTTTTATAAGTTAAATGACTAAAATCAAAATTCAAAACTTATGAAGACGAAAAACAAAGTAAATAAAACTTAAAGGACAAAAAAATATATTTTCCCAAATTTAAATGTAAAAAACATTTAACATTAAATTTGATAATTGATCTACTTTACTACAAGAGTGGATATTATGTGTGTAATACACACGGAAATAGGATCTTTGTGTAACAATTTGATTCAATTCAAATTGTCAATAAAAATATATTTTGGATCGAATCACAATTTGAATCAAGTCAAAATTAATACACATGAATTCTATTTTCCGTGTGTATTACACACATAATACTTTGTCAATTGTCTTGATTAGATTTCAAATAAGTCAACTATGACTATTGTATTTGCAATTAAGTCCTCTTTAATTGTTCATTTCATATTTGGTACCAAACTACATTGTCATACAGGCAAATTAATCAAAATCGTGCCATATAATTTTGAAGAAAATATTGTTTTTAATTTGGTTAATTTATCTTCCGTTATATAAAAAATAGTTATGAAGTAGACATGTATGGTGCTTGGGATATTTCCCTTTATGGTTAAAAAAATTTAAGGTCAATCTTGATTGCATTTATTCACAAATAAACGTACTAAGGACATGATTTTATTTTATTTTTAGATTATCACTTGTTAATTTTAAATATTTTATTGGTAAAAATTTATAATAATTATAAGGCTTAACTGCATCAAATCCACCAAATTATCATCTAAATTGCGCCTAAACCACTGAACTTTTTATTATTTTTAATGCAATTAACTATACAAATTATCATTATTCTTTTTACAAAAACATAAACAATAAACTATCTTTTAAAAAAAAAATCCTCCATTTTTTACACATGTGTCGGCGTCGCGCGTGATATTCTAAAAGCACAATTCCATCAAATAATGTATAATAAATACAATTACTTCTCTCTCACCGATTATGCAACTCCGTGACTTAAAATTGAGTGGTTTTTGTTGTAATCGTGCGAAACAATAAAGCAATAAAATAAAGAATAAGATATTGATTATCCAGTTCGTCACAACGTGATTACGTCTGGGGGCGATTAAGCTAGGAGATGTATAATATGATTGCGTATATCGTTCGTGTACAATGTATAGAATAGAAGAGATAGAATACAATATATAGTAAAGTATCCTAACCCTAACCCTAACCCTAAGCTCATAGGCCTAAAGCCCACTGGACTAAATATATTATTATGTCCATATATATTATATTATGTAATCTAATATATTACAACACTCCCACTTGGACATAATAATAATGATATGAAAGAATATAAAAATTAACAAGAGGAGTATAATCATTGATCTTCGTGATCCAATCTTCGTGATCCAATCTTCAGGATTGTTTTGAATTAGATACTCCCCCTGAAGATAACAATCTTCCAAGTCGACGCATCCCAATCCCATTTACATACTTTTCAAAAGTGGAAATGGGAAGGGATTTAGTGAACAAATCTGCAAGATTGTCACTTGAGCGTACTTGTTTTATCGTAATCTCACCACTCTTCTGGAGTTCGTAAGGATAAAAGAATTTAGGGGAAATATGTTTCGTCAAGTTCCCTTTGACATAGCCATTACTAATTTGAGCAATACATGCATTGTTGTCTTCATAGATTACTGAAGGGCTTAAGTCATTAGAAGGGATACCACACGAGTCGTAAATGTGTTTTACTAAGGATTTCAGCCAAACACATTCTCGTGCAGTTTCATACAGAGTTATGATCTCTGAGTGGTTTGACGATGTGGTCACCATAGTTTGTTTGACAGATCTCCATGAAATGGCTGTACCACTAGAGAGAAAAACATAACCGGTTTGCGATTTCACATTGTGGGGATCAGATAGATAACTAGCATCAGCATAACCTACAAGTGTTTTGTCTTAGTTTCTTTGATAGAACAGACCAAGATCTTGTGATCCTTGAAAATATCGTAAGATATGTTTCACACCATTTCAATGTCTCCTCGTAGAGGAGACACTGAATCTTGCAAGTAAGTTCACTGCAAAGGCAATATCCGGCCTAGTGCAGTTTGCAAGATAGAGCAGTGTGTCAATCCCACTAAGATAGGGAACTTCAGGTCCCAATAGCTCTTCAGTATCTTCTTTAGGTTTATATGGGTCATTTTCCACTTCGAGGGAACGGACAACTATTGGTGTACTTAGTGGATGAGATTTATCCATGTTGAATCTCTCCAACACTTTTTTTAAGTAGGCTGATTGGTGTATCAGTATTCCTTCAGGGAAGTACTCAATCTGCAGGCCGAGACAAAATTTGGTTTTACCCAAAGTTTTCATTTCGAACTCAGCTTTCAAGATTGAACTTGCTTCTTCAATCTCTTTCCTTGTTCCAATAATGTTTAGATAATCAACGTACACCGAGATGATACAAAAACCATTAAGGGATTTCTTTATGAATACACAAGGAAAAGCTTCGTTATTTATGTATTCCTTCTTCACGAGGAATTCACTAAGTCGATTATACCACATTCGACCTGATTGTTTTAAACCGTATAATGATCGTTGTAGTTTTATACTGAACATCCTACGATCTTCATTATTCCACTTCTGGGGAATCTTTAATCCATCGGGGATTTTCAAATAGATATCAATATCTAATGATCCATATAAGTATGCGGTAACTACGTCCATTAACTGCATTTCTAAGTTTAGTTTTACAGCCAGGGATATTAAGAAGCGGAATGTTATTCCATCCATAACAGGAGAGTAGGTTTGATCGAAATCAATACCGGGTCTTTGCGAGAACCCTTGAGCTACTAACCTCGCTTTGTATCTCACAATTTCATTGTTTTCATTTCGCTTTCGTACAAATACCCATTTGTATCCTACAGGGACAATATTTTTTGGGGTACGAACGATGGAACCAAAAACTTTTCGTTTGTTCAGCGAGTCTAGCTCTGCCTTAATTGCTGCTTCCCATTTCACCCAATCGGAGCACTTCCGGCACTCGGATATAGTTTTAGGTTCAGGATCATGATCATTATTCGAAATGGTGAAGACAATTGAGGCTGCAAATATGTTGTCGACAACAGTTATGTTTCTGTTATAAGTTTCTCCCGTATTTATGAAGTTTGTTGAAACTTTGATATTTACATCGACCAGATCCTCTTCATTTCCCAAAGAGTATTGGTCTGATGATTCCGCAATCCTAGAGTCATTGTTTGCTTGTGCACATGCATTTTGACTAGGATTCTGGTCTTCAGGACGAATCTCTTCAGGAGATTTTAGGGGTGACTTAGTGTTTTTGCTAGTTTTACACTTTCGCGAATTTGATTTACTTATGTTAATGTTTCCTTTACTTCTGGCGTATGGGGGGATTAACATTTGACTTCAAAGGGATTTGTACCCTTTGAGGCGCATTTACTGCAGGTATATGCGACTTAGTCACTCCTTTATGATCGGTGAATGCATCTGGCAGATTATTTTGCTAAGTATTACAAATTTATTATCTTTTGAACTTCAAATTCAGTTTGATTAGTGTGTGGGTCTAAGTATTGAAGATCTTTTACGTTACAAGTAATTTCACGACATTTATTTACATTAGTATTTTTATCTCTCCCTAATGCCGGAAGTGATCTTCATCGAATGTGCAGTCAGCGAATCGGGCCGTAAATTGATCCCCAGTTAAAGGTTCAAGGTATTTAAGAATGGTAGGAGATACAAAATCGATATAAATACCTAGTTTCCTGGGCCCATAGAGGTTCACTTAGGAGGTGGTATTGGAACATACACTGCACAACCGAATGTACGCAGATGGGAAATGTTAGGTTCATTTCTACGCACGAGTTGTAGAGGGGAATATTCATTATATGCAGTTGGTCAGATTTGGATAAGTGATGATACATGTAAGATTGCATGCCCCCAACATGAAACGAGTAAGTTTGATTTCTGTAGTAGTGATCTAGCAATTAATTTGAGACGTTTGATTAACGATTCGGCTAGACCATTTTGAGTATGAACGTGAGGGACCAAATGCTCCACTTTAATTCCCAGTGTCATGCAATAATCATCAAATGTCTTTGAGGTGAATTCACCGGCACTGTCCATACGAATGGATTTGATTTGATGATCTGGGAATTGAGATTTTAACTGAATAATGTGGGCAATAAGCTTTGCAAAAGCAGTATTGCTGGTGGATAACATGGTAACATAAGTCCACCGAGTGGAAGCATCAATCAGGACCATAAAGTATTGGAATGGCCAGGAAGCAGGATGTATAGGTCCACAAATATCTCCTTGAATTCGTACAAGAAATTTAGGAGATTCCGTTCTTACTTTACTACGAGAGGGTAGAATTATTAGTTTACCCATTGTGCAAGCATCACATATGTATTCGTTAACAGAAGGGATTCTGTTATGTGTTATGTTATGGCCAATTGAATTACATAAAATCCGACGCATCATGGTTTGTCCTGGATGTCCTAACCGCTCATGCCATAGTTTAAAGGAATTTGGATCATGAAATTTTAGGTTAAGGGCTATATGGAGATTTGAGGGTCTGATGTATGTGTAATACAAGCCTATATTTTCGACAATCTAAATAGTCAGTCATTAAGAGTTATTCACTATTATTCTCAGTGTCCGTCTCAATGTGATAGCTATTTGCACGATGTCTTTGAAACTGAGAAGGGTACGCTTTGATTGTGGAAACAATAAAGCATTTTGAATTCTTAATTCGGTACCCATAGGTAGGATTATCGAGGCTCTTCCGGAGCCAATTATTTGAATATTATCGTCGGTTATTGTAGTGACACTTCCTTTCTTTTCATTAGAGTTTGGAAAATTTTTCTATCTTTCAGGATAGTATGTGTGGTAGCACTATCTACTAAACACAAATTATTCATCTTCATAAGCACACAGTTTATACGTTTCGATATGAGGAATGCTAAGGAGAGCCAAGATTACAGACGCTGATTTATCAGCCGCACAAGGGGTCACTTAGGTCCTACTATATCTAATACGTATTAAGTTGTAGACAATAGTGATCGACAATTGTGTTTGACTGAAAAATAAAGCATCGATATGCAATTCATTGTATCAAAATGTATTATGCAACATAATAAAAAAAGCCAGTCAAACATGCTGGGCAACCAAATCAAATAGTAGCAAAAGTCTAATCATAAAAGGCAAATAGACAGCATGTTGGTGTCGATCACTCATTGTCTCCAAAGGCGCCCATACTCATATCTTCACCCAAGAGGTCATCATTGTCCTTGTCATAGCCTGCTTCAGGAAGGTTGGTGTGGTGTGTTTCACCGTGAGGAGCCTTCCCCTTTTTATCTTTTATCATACGTTGATGCGCCTCCACCAAATGTTTTTGTGTACGACACGAGCAAGACCAATGGTCGTCTCATCCACACTTGTGACAGACTTGTTTGTTTTGTGCACGTGAGCTCGATGGTTGAATACATTTTTTATCTTGAGGTGCATCTTTGTCATTTGCACTTTGTTGTGCATTGTTGCGACCTCGACCTCGTCCGCTACCACGGCCTCGACTTCGGGTCGATCCGCGGCCCCCATTCGCATCATTTCCCTTTCCACGTTTATGGCCTCTAGAGTTTTTCCGAGCAGCATGTGCTTCTGGCATTGCTTGTGAGCCAACTGGTCTAATGTTATGATTTTTCATCAACGGTTGGTTGTGTTTTTCCTCAACAAGAAGTGCAGAAATTAGCTCAGAATGAGTTTGATACTCTTTGGCCATGTACTGCTGCTGGAGTACAAGATTGTTTGCTGCGGGACAGGGTGGTGTGGTGCGTCGTTGCTCACTAGAGGCGTGTTGCCTTTTGCCGCGCAGGCGCCGTCGCCATAGCCAGCGTTCACGCCTCACCGTCGACGGTTCGTCGCGCAGTGCCATTCACCGTCACTGATCATCGTCGTGGAGTGGCTGATGGTTCTGGCGTCGTGGTTCGACGAGGCCACTTCAGGGCCTCTGTCGATTAGGTGTCGAAGCCGCTCACTCAGTCGTCGCGGGATTCGATCGTTTGCGAGGCTGTCGCGTGTGTTCGTTGGTAGGTATTTTGATTTCAAGTTTTTCGAAAATGTTTTTGATTTCAAAATGTGATTTCGAAAAAATCTGATTTCTGGAAAAAGTTCGAAACTTAGTTTCATTTTTTATTTTTGTTCGCATAGGAACAGGTTTTCGAAAATTTGCAAAAAAAATGGTATCTGATTTCTGATTTCTGATTTCTTAAAAAAGTTTTGCAAAATTTGCTCTGAAAATCATATACTGGGTTTTGTTTTCGAGAAAAAAAATTGAGTCGAAATGATTCTGAAAAACAGGGTTTTCGATTTCAGAAAAAAAAAAAGGGTTTTGAAATCTGATAAATAAAATTTCTGGGAAAAAATCAGAAAGAGGAGAGTTTTCTGGGTTTCTAGTATCATAAATGATCTCGATCTGTGACGATCGGTTTATAGTATCCATGTTTTGTTATGCAGGTAACAAATCAATCATAAAAAAGCACATGTAATGATATCACAAAACATATGAAGTTGAATACATACAGTATTCATTAAAAGCCAGATAAGCATATAAAACCATGATCATATTTATCAAAACAGAATATGCCTTTTCAACATATTATATTAGCAACATAAATGCGAGACAGGAAATCAGGCATATATACAAATATATAATCATATAGAGCATAAATCATGATGTTATATTCAGATACCAGAAAATTAAGCATGAATAAATATAATTGCAGATTAGCATATTCAAGAAAACATAATCTGCAGGAAACCTAATCATGGATTTTTTCAGATTAATCTAAATAAGGAAACTTACGGTTTCAGCAAAATAGAATTAAAAATAATCTTGATCCGTTCCAGAAAGTCCGTTCGCAATTCTCTCTTAAATCCTATTCCTCAGATGGCTAGAACTCGTGCTGATAATGTGTTGTAATCGTGCGAAACAATAAAGCAATAAAATAAAGAACAAGATATTGATTACCCAGTTCGTCACAACGTGACTACGTCTGGGGGCGACCAAGCAAGGAGATGTATAATGTGACTGCGTATATAATTCGTGTACAATGTATAGAATACAAGAGATAGAATACAATATATAGTAAAGTTTTCTAACCCTAACCCTAAGCCCATATGCCTAAAGCCCACTGGACTAAATATATTTTTATGTCCACATATATTATATTATGTAATCTAATATATTACAACAAATTATTTTTTTTAATATTAAAAATGATGAATTGATTGGGAAAATAAGATTATGTGAATTGACTTTTTCGTATTTTTGCATAAAATTTAATCAAGAAAATCAACTGAAAAGCGGATGAATAATTATAATAAGAGAAGTATACAACCAAGTAGTTCGACCACAGATCTAAAAGAACAATGAATCCCCAAAATTTTGTGTTGGCATAGATATTTATAGTGACTAATCAGATTTTTAAACTACTAAATATAACGTGATTGAACTAAGACAATTTAAAATACTAAAAATCAATTAAAAATAACTTATCAAAGATAGAACCAGCTAACTTTGAATTGAAGTGCAAGATATATGCATGAGTTGTTTATCCCCTCAAGGACAAGGACTACTTAGAAAAATGATATCTACCAACTAAATTTCTCTCTACAAGGTCAATTATCACACATTTCATTAAAGTGTGATATAATCAATCAAGAGATACTAGATAAATTTAGTTAACTCAATTAAGATAAATGCATCAATAAAAATCACAACATCAATTCCATATTATATTCAAAGTTGTCACAACATAATCACATCAATTAATTCTCTTAATTCAAATACCCAAAGCATTAAAAAAACAAAAGCTCATGACTAAAAACATAAAAGTCATGGAGAATATGAGAGAATATATAAAGTTCATGCTTAAAACAACAATTAAATTGTAATTAATAAAAGATGTCACCTCTTTTGAGTGAGTGTAGCTCCAAACTTGATGAAATAGCAAATATCCACTTGAAAACTTAGTAGAACTTTGAAATACAATCTATGAAGTACTAAACTAAACTATGGAATTTATGGTGAAAATTGAGAAAATAGCTTAAGAAAAATGCATTGAAGACCAGCTCCCCCTCTTGGAATCACTCCCTCTTTCCCATATGAAGAATTCTGCTCTAAAAATTTATTTCAAAAGTATTTATATCATCTTCTTAATCATGACACGCGTTTCTTGATCAATCAAATTCTATTTATGATTTTTTAATGTGAATGACCGTGCAAGTCTGCACGATCAAAAGTGGTTGTGCAACTCCATCCTTAAGCCACCTTGGTAAAATTCTTCATTCTGCTCGAGCAATCTGGTCGTGCAGACTTGCACTGTCATGCAAGGCCAAATTTCACATTTCTCATTTTTTTTACTTGTTTTCAACATAATTTGAACTCTAAAATTCCAATTGACTCGATTGTTTTCATTGGGATCCTCTTTTCAAGTTCTTTCATATGGTTCCATCATTTCATTGACTTCAACTAATATTTAAATCATGTTTTTTTCCAAAAAATTATTAATTTGCTATTAAATAAATAGTATAATACTTTTTTCGATAATTAAGCATAATTAGTTAATATAATGAAATTAAATACATGAAATCCTCTAAAATAAGCATATTATACACATAAATTCCAAGAAATTATCACACTAATGGTGAATCAAGTGAAAAGTGGGTGGGGAAGGTTTCCACTTAATATACAAAATTTAACGAAAAAACCGTTTCATAATGTGTTTCAAAAAATATATATATGTAAAAGATCAGGAGAGATTTAAACTAAAAAGTTAGTTCGATCAGTTGTTTTTATGCAATAAAAAAAAAGGTTTATAATTCGGTATATAAAAATAGTTCAGTAAATTAAGTGCAAATTCGAAAACAATTTGATGAATTTAGAGAGTGTTTGGCTGAGCTTATAAGCTCTTTAAAAAATCTTATAAGATGTTTAAGAGTTTATAAGCTCTCTTAAAGTATACACTAAAATTAGATATATGATAACTTATAAAATTTTATGAGCTGCAAAAAAAATAAGTTGGGATATCCTAACTTATTTTCTCACTACCTCCACCACGATCACCCGCCTCACCCTGGACCCCATCACCCCTCCTCAATCCTACTTTAACATAAAAAAATTAAAAAACTATTTAGTTTCTATTAAAATTAAATATTTTAAAAAATTATAATAATTATCAAAGAACTTAATAGCCAAACACTTTAATAACTTATAAACTATTTAAAATAATATCTTATAAATTTTTAAAACAAATTATAAAATGTTAAATTTTATAAGATGTTTAGTCAAACACCCCCTCTTAGTGTAATTAAGCCAAACATGCATACACAGAATAATTTCGACATATCTAATAAATAACCTTTCTATTAAGAACTAGTTCTAGCACAGGACAATTTTAACTAATATATTAAATTATTGTATATATTTATGATATGTTTAAATTTTTAAATGACTTGAAATTGAAAATAGTATGAGAGACGGAGGATGAAAACTTTCGGCATATTCTGGGTTTTAGCCTTTTAGGGTCTCCATATGAATGAATATTGATGGGAATGAAATTTCTTTTTTTTTAGGCAAATTCTTAGCACCAATGCACGGGGTATATTATTAATTATTTTTATAAAATAAGTTTCTGTGCAGAAAAAAATATATTTTTGTGCAGGAAAAAATTATATTTTTGTGCAGAAATTGTAAACCAGTTTGTAAATATTGCTACTTTTTTAAACCAATATGTAAGTTACCTTTTAGTTCTTCAGTTCTCACATTAAAATTAAAAAAGAAAACATTGTTATGGTAAAAGCATATTTTTATAATATTTGGCCGTGGAGAACGGGTGTGAAACTATTAATTAAGCCTAAAAAAATTGGTAGTATTAATTAGGTTTTATAATATTTTGAATAAGTGTTGTTTGAATATTGGATGAAAATAAAATATGTCACTTATCAATTAAAAAATAATTATTTTTAAAAAATAATAATATTTTTATTATAAGTGAGTATCACATTTTTTTTAAAAAAATTGTTATATTTCCTATAAATCTACCATCGAATTTATAAAAAATGATAATATTTTTGTTAAAAATGGTTATTATTTCTCTTAAAAACATAATTACATTTTATAGTAATTCTATCACTATCATGCAATATTAAATATCAATATCATGTATTATGACTATTACTATCATGCGAAAAGATTATTACTGTCATATCGGTCATGCACTAACTTTATCACTCTCATGTCTAATTATTATCATTATTATGCAATAATAAAACTCGACCATCAACTTCTTCAACTCCCTTTACTTTGCATCACAAAGAAATTTAAGCATGACTCAGTTTTCTAATTACATGTCAATCTAATATTTAAAATGAGATCGTATTGAATTAGAGTTTACAGTGTATTCAGATTCATAAGAGATCTACATATTTTTTAAACATTACAAGAATAAAAAAAGGTAATATAACTTTAATACCGTGTATCGCACGGATAAAAATACTAGTGATATACTTAATATTTGGCGTAGAAGAATTATGGAGACGACACGTCAACAAATTAATAGTAGAAATAATATAGCATGTGGCTGAAGTGATAGAATTATAGAAATAAAGAGTTGTGGAGCCGAGACACGATAGAAATATGAGTAAGTTTCCTATGCACCAGTTACACGGTGCAACTCTAGTTCATTTTTAAAAAGTTAAACAGTTTTTAACTGAAAAAGTTAAACAGTTTATTATTGAAAAGTGTATCTTTCATAGTTTAACTTTTCAGTAATAAACTGTTTAACTTTTCAGTTATAAACTGCAACTTTTTAAAAATGAACTTGAGTTGCACCGTGTAACTGGTGCATACAAGACTAATTCTATAAATAATTTTTTGCTTTGGGTATATAATAATAATTATATTATATAATGCTAAATTTCTAATTTTCTTTATAAATAATCATCATGTATATTCGATAATTACTAGGATGAGATTTACCTTGGCTATTTAAAAAGAATAAGTTTCTTGCATTTTTAAAAAGTTGTATTTTTTAATTAAAAATTATACATGTTATTACTGAAAAGTCACTTTTTAATAATAGTATATATAATTTTTTTAATAATAACTGTTATAACTATTTAGAAATATATGTGAATTGTATGATAAACTTTGTGTACACAAGACTAAAATATTTAACAATTTTATTTTTGGAGTGTTTGTTGAAAATTAAATGTAAAAAGAATAAAATAAAAGGCTAAGCACACACCAGGAGTAAACCTTCACCCCTCCTCAGAGTTCAACTATCTGAGACTTTGAGGACTTAGACTCCAGACACGGAAATTTAAAAAAAATAAAAAAGTTGTTCCCTCTTGTGATGGTTTCTCTTGTGGTGGAGTGGTGGTTCGCCTCTTGTGAAGATTGTTGTTCCGACTGTGATGTGATTCTGAATTACAGTTGGTTCCTCTCTTGTTGTAGGTGTAATTTTGGCTTATAGGAAGACGAAACGGTGTAAAATATACTTAGATGGTAGAATAAACTACTGCAATTGATTATCTTGGAACAATATTGTAATTGATTAAATTTTAAAAATGTATCTATAGACTATAGTGCATCTAAACTTTAGTACATAATCCCAGAAAAATAAATTAGAACATAAAATGAAAAAAAAATTATATGATACCATCTCAAGTCCTTTTATGAAATCGATAAAAAAAGTGATATAATTATAATAAAATGTGAAAATATTTTTTTAAAAAAGTAATAGTCACTTTTAACAAATATATTATCACTTATTAAATATTTGGTGATAGAATTTTAATAAAATGTGATAATATTTTTAAGAAAAGTGATTTTTAAAAGTGAAAACTTTTTAATTAATAAGTGACACATTTTATATTGACGACAAAAAATGGTGATAGGATTATAATAAAATGTGACAATATTTTAAAGAAAAGTAATAGTTACTTTTCACAAAAATATTATCATTTATTAAAAAATGGTGATAGGTTTACAATAACATGTGACGATATTTTTGAAAAAAAGTGATAGTCACTTGTACAAAAATATTATCACTTTTTTAAAGTAATAATTTTTAAATTAATGAGTAATATATTTTATATTAATCTCATATTATAAGACCGTATCTAGACTTGGCAGTGGGGCAGGAAATCTCCGATCCCCACGGGGATATGCCCCGAACGGGGCGGGGAATCCCCGAATAAAACGGGGATGGAGACGGGTACGGGAATTTTTTTGCCCCGAAGGCGGGGGCGGGGCCTGGACGGGGATTGTATTCTCCGCCCTGCGGGGATCCCCGCCCCGTTCCCCACGGGCCCCGCCACTTTTTATGCATATATATATATATATATATATATATATATATAAATAAAGTAATTAATATATTTTTTAGATTTTAAATTTGTATTTTGAATTTTATACATATTTATATATTATATACATAATTTAAATTTGTCTTTTAAACATTCTTTAAATTTCTATTTTGGATTTTAACTATTTACTTTAAAAATATTAGTGCATTTAAAATTTTTATATTTATATTTGTTAATGATAATTAATAAAAATTAATAAATTTAAAAAAAATTAAAATATTAAATGGGGACAGAAAATTTTCCGCGGGTACGGATTCCCCGACGGGGCGGAGATGGGGATAAAATTTCTCCCGCGAAGTTCACGGGGACGGTGATGGGAATTGGCCCCCCGTCCCCGCCCGGTTGACATCCCTAACAGTATCACACAAGACTTGTTCTAAATATAACACTAAAATTAGTGCATAACTTCTTGAGTGTGTAAAATAGGTGGATGTTACTTTTTTTTATTTATTTAACAAAATACATTCAACATGTGTGCTTGCAACCAGATACAAAATTATACTTACACACGCCAATTGTGTACCCTGCAACAAATTATAATTGCACACCAATTGTGTACCCTGCAACTTCACTCAGTATCTTATCAAGTAAAACCATTAAACTTATAAAACAATACGAAAATATCTTATGCACATAAAAACGTCAACATGTACGAGAAGATATCATGGTATCATTTTATAAATGTAGTGGTATTACTGAACGAGTGATGTGGTATTATTGAATGAATAAAATAATAATACTCAGTTGCATGGCATGCAACTTGTTCACACAAGTATTTGTCTAATAACCAACACTTAGAGTACATTTTTATTTTGGAATTTAAGTGAGTAGGAAAAGTCATTTGTTGGTATTGTGCTTATGTGGTACAAAATGTCACATTTTGGGCAGCATCATTTCTTCTCACACTAATTATCTAGGCATTTTTAGATAAATTAACTCGTATTGATTCAATTAAAAGCTTTTGTTGCACGTTTTGTGCATGATCAAAACGCTTTAGAGTGTGGAAATTAACTTGTTTTATAGAGTTGAGAAAATTCACCTTTAGTAAATAAATATTAGGGTGATTTACATATTGGTTCAAAAGAGTGACTATATTTACAAATTGATTCACAATATCTGCATAGAAGTGTAATTTTTTTCTGCACAAAATCAATTTATAATTTTTTTCGATTTTGTAAATTATTTTGTAATTTTTTCTAAATATTATTAGGGATGTTTTCACCTGTTTATTAATGTTTTGTTTGGCAATCGTATGTGGTCATACATATAATTTGGTAGTCAAAGGGATGGACGGTTAGGATCTAGTGAGTGTCACTATCACTTTTTATTGAATTAAAAATGAAATCAATAATGACATTAATGTTTCCCTTATTTAAAATGTATGACTTTCGCAATAGGGTAGGTGTATTGTCAATAAATGCATTATAACATTTTTATTAACACAATGAAGTGCTGCTCACTGCTAGCTTACTTCTCACCTGCCTAGTGAATTTTATTTATTTTATTTTTGAAAAATAAAAAAATTTATTGAAAAATTAGAATATAAGGGTTGCTCTCTCTTACAATGGGATAAAGAGAACCCCTTTAGCAACAATTTGATGGGAGTAAATCTATCCAACACAAAGTAAATTTTGCAATTCAATTGCATTTAAAAAAATATATATATTTGTCATTATTTACTAACTTTTATTATAGCTTAAATAAATTAAATGCACTTCTGAATCCACCGAATATATGCACATTTCTTTGCATGTGGTTTAATACAATATGTCGGGGGATTTTTTGGGGCATTGTGAGGTCCGTTTATGAATAAAGTGAATATTTTTTGAAAGTGTGTATGATATACTTTCCAAAAATATTCACTTTATTCATAAACGGCCCTCACAATATCTCAAAATATCCTCCAACATATTACATTAAATCACGTGTAAAGAAATGTGCATATATATGGTGGACAGAAGGAGTATAATTTTCAGTAATACACTGTGTATCTGTGCACACAAGACTGAGGCGGAAAAAGATATTGGGTTGGAGCGTCATATATGAAGTGAATAATAAAAGGTGAAAGGAGATTGAATTTTAATACTTTAAATTTTAACATCTTCTACAATATTCTTAATGTACAATTCAAAATAACATCCACAAAAAACATTTTTTTGCTTAATTTCCAAATAGTAATGCATTGCCAAATAAAATGCAGTAAACATTTTGAGCTTCGGACACAACACCCCATTTTTCCAACGAGATTATTCATTTGTTGGAATCCTATATATTGAGTAATGCTTAATTTCCAAATAAAAGAAGAGATGTTGGAGGGAATGTCGTGATATATCTCATATATACATAACATAGATAACCTTTTATATATTAAGAGAGTTGTAAAGACATAGATCTTGTAGTAAAAACATCATCATGGAATTTTTTTCACGAAATCGAGTCTGACAAAATTTCAGAAACTCAAACATTTATATAATTAGTAATAAAACGCATCTTCCATAAAAAAATAAAAAATAAAAATTGACCAATATATATATATATATATATATATATCCCCTACTTTAAACTTAATTTGTTTATGAGAGAAATTAAATAATTCATCCTCCACCCTCAACCAATAATAATCCCGAAAATGCAAAATTATATATCTCCAACATATATAATTAAAGATTATTTGTTTGTATCATTATATACACCACAAACTCACTATCCAATACATCCTTAGACTATGATTATCAGCAACCCCTTCAACCCGGTCACCCAATTAAATATTATTTCTCTCTCATTCATCTACACAACATCTACTTTTTTTATTTTTATCAGCAACCCATTCAACCTAGGTCAGTAATATTATATTATTTTTTATTTAATTTATTGTATATTATTAATAATTATTTTTATTTTAAAATTAATAAAATAAAATTTACTACCAATTTATAATTAACATGAAAAAAATTTACCACACAATATTAAAATTAAAATTTAATTAATCTGAAATATTTGATGAAAATAAAACTTAAAACATAGATGATGAGAAATTATAGAAAAATAGAGTGATTTTTTATGTGTTCCAAACTATATCAAGATTGATCTCTATTTGTAGAGAATAAAAAAATATGAATTTTGATAATTTTTATTTTTTTTAAATAAATAAAAATTAAAATAAAATAAATTATATAAAAAATATGGAGAACCAATTAAAAATTGGCAATTGTCAACATTTAATTGGCTCCCCAGAGTTGAAAGGGGATGCTGCCAGACAGCATGGGTTGCCGACCCATTCTTTTTCGATTTTCTTTTTTCTTTTCTTTTTAATTTTTAATTTTTGTCCTTTTTTATTTTGGTCGCTGATAAACATAGTCTTAGCATGCACCCTAACCCGATCGAAATATATTTTTATTTTATTATTCATCATCTCTAAGCTAATTAGCTTCATTCAACGATAAGAGATTGAACACCGATCAAATAATAATAATAATAATAATAATAATAATAATAATATGAGATTGAACGTACCCTCATTTCTTTCAACATATTTATGAAAAATAAATTGGCTTTTATGCATCAAAATACTCAATTATTCAACTGTAATATAATAGAGAGGGGGATGGATGGAGGATTCCCTTTTAACTCAAATATATATATATATATATATATATATATATTCTTTTGAGTTGTGGATTACCATTAAGCAGGAGATGATTGGTGCTGCTAGTGGTGGAAAATGGGCCGACCGGGCTATCCCATCGAACCAACGCATATTTATGGGTCGAACATGTCCATTTTTTTATTGGGACTATAAAAATGTAGTCCAACCCAAATATCGGGTAGGTCGGGTCATTTTCTAATGGGGTCTATAAAAATTGAGCTCAACACAACCCAAATATCGAGTAGGTCCGAAATTGACAACTCTAATTGTTGCCAAAGAGATTTCACACCTTCCATCGAGCATTTTGTCTATCTATATATTTCCACAAAAAAGAATCAAAAGTCTTTCTTATAAAGTCAATTTTAAACATAAAACTTTGATGTAATGATTGTTTTAGGATTTAGGTGTGCGTAGAAGTCATAATTTTGAAATTATGGGATGTGAAAATCTAGATGAATAGTAAATACATGTTTTGCTTTTGCGATTTTGCAGTAGGATAAGATATTACTTTATGTCAAATCAGAGTGTGATAATAATTGAAGTTACATGTATAATAATAATTAATAAAGATAATAATTATTTTTAGGTGTGTTTCGTTGAATAAAAGTAATAATATATATTTTTACGTGTGGATTAAATTTAAAATTTAAAAATTAAATTTTAAATTTTAAACTTGTATGGAGTGTGATCGCAAAACTGTCCGTCTCATTATAAATAAGGACACACTATCAAGAATTTACCTTTTTAGGGACTAAGGTCACAAAGCATGGATGGATTTCCCCAACAATTCTGTCATTGATTGCAATGAATTCATGAATAGATATGACATATTGTCATCTTTTAAGATTTGCCACATATTATTTTTTATGATGCTGCTTCAGGAAAAAGAGCAATAAGTATGTTATTAAAATCTTCACTTTATTGGGACACTCCAGCTTCTATATTAATCAATTAATTATTAATACCATATTGACTTCTTAAATTACTCTAGTGAAAATTGTGAGCAAATGGAACCATATAACCATTGCTTTATTCAATTTTTTATGCTCCATAGTGTATTTTATAATACAAATTTTAATATGTTTAGTTTACTAAATAAAAACCATTGAATATCGATCTTTGAGTATATAGCCTTATATAAATTCATTAAATGTTTTAAGGGAAAATACACTTTTTGTCCTATAAGTTTCGTTGATTTTGATTTTCGTCCTCTTATATTTTGAATTTTGGTTTTCGTCCTTTAAATTACTAAAAATTATGGTTTTCGTCATCTTACGTTTTGAATTTTGACTTATCAAAAATAATGGTTTTCGTCCTCCAGCCGCCTATAACCAGTCATACAACCGGTAATAAACACGTGGATCCATTTTTCTTTATTTTTTTTAAAATAAAATACTGACGTGGGGGTATTTGGAGGGAAATAAGTCTTGACAAAATACACTTTTAACCGTAATTTTCCTCTCAAATACCGTCCAATACTTACATCCATTGAATCTTCTGTCCGGATTTATTTTAGAATATGATGTACAAACCGTGCAACAAAACCACAATGACACTTAATATTGCGCTCGAAACTCGTTGATTCATACGAATTTCTTGAAGACATCCCTCTTCCTTTCCGTACAGTGAGTATGCGATCAAAAGAATTTAGGCTTTTGGATGTTTTGATTTGAGGATCTTTGTTCCTTTTTTCCCTAATTCTCTCAAGCCCCCATGCATAGATTTGATTGACTAGGGTTTTGACTTGGGGGAGAATATACGGTTAATCATGTATTTTATCCATCAAGACCTAATTCCCTCTAAATACCCCCACGTCAGTATTTCGCTTAAAAAATAGAAAAATGGATCCACGTGTATATTACCGGTTGTATGACTTGTTATAGGCGATTGGAGGACGAAAACCATAATTTTTGGTAAGTTAAAGGACGAAAACCAAAATTCAAAATTTAAGAGGACGAAAACCATAATTTTTTATAAGTTAAAGGACGAAAACAAAAATTCAAAACTTAAGAGGACGAAAACCAAAGTCAACGAAACTTATAGGACAAAAATGTATATTTTCCCATGTTCTAATTTTATGTAAATCAATTTCACTTTTGTAAGTTATTTGAAGTGGATATAATTGAGGGAAGTTATTCGATAATTCCCATACATACTCGATAAAGCAAAGGTGTTATATGTAGCTTGTGTATGGTGCACTCACTCAACAATTGATATTATTTATATTGAAAAGGTAAGTCTGCTTATACTGAAATGTGGGGGTTGATTATACTAAAAGGTTTACATAATTATTAATTTTCAGTGTGAACTTTACAGTATAATCTAATCGCACTTTTTAATATAATAAGACTTAACTTTTCAATGTAAATAACTTCAACTGTTAAGAGAGTGCACCGTGCATCAGGTGCACATGAGACTTACTCCTCAATAAAATATACAATATATTTATTTGAGAGAGATGAGAATAAAAGAAATTAGATATCCTCTCCCATAAAAAATAATGTAAGAACATACAAAGCGTATTTTAAGAAGAGAAATTTGTGTGATATTGTACCATTATGATATTCATCTAAAAGGCACTCAATTGTGAAAATTAAAAACTGATTTGTGAAGCAATTCTCGTGATCGTATTTTGACTAAGAAGATTGCAATTTGTACATAAAATTCAACCAACTTTTTTTTTTTTAAACCTCACCCCCATCTCCCTTAATTGGTTCCCAAAGGGAATCGAACCCAGGCCACCAACTTGATTTTCTTCCGCTGCAATTTATTTGGTTGTTTGTTTTAACACTCCTATGTATAATTTATAACAAAATAAAAAAGAATTCAGACTATTGTTATATTTTTATTAAGGAAATTAAATTATCCCTCGTGTACAATACTTTAATAATTTTTCTCACAAGATATATTCAAAATCCTATTTTTCTATCAAATACATTATACTAACAATTCTTCTCATTAGGTACAATACATTAATAAAGAATTTTAAACTTGTGAATTTAATATTGTTCAATCAAAGATTGATTATTGGGCAGGAGTTTTCAAATGACCAGAGCTACTGTGTATATAATATTTTTTTGATCTTTTATAAAAAATAGTTTGAATTTGTGAATATAATATCGCAATTATTTATATTATTGATTAAACTTATATTTCTGCGCATATTGATTGAACTTTGTGAATATATGTGTACATTGATATTAATATATGAAAACAAGCATGATATATAAAAATAAAATAAAAAATTTGTGTCGAAACATATCATTTTAGCAAATAACATATTTAAATTTATCATCCTTCACACGTTATCTCTCCTTATCATACCATTGAGTATTGTTGATTATCTATTAGCGTATTGGAGTACTATTGCTTACTATTTAAAATATTATTACTGATTTAAATATGTATTACATATTGAACTGTATATTTTTATAATTTATTATTAAAATTAAATGTATATATTGCACATAAAAATTACTCTTATATTTAAAATATATGATTAAATTTATTAAATAGAAAATGTTTCTAGTAAAAAGCGTGTTTGAGAGGGAGAATTAAATAATAGGATACGTGGCGTCCCGACAATGGGGAGAATCTGAATTAAAAGATTTAGGTGGTTTCATTAATCAATACCTTTCCTTTTCAGGCGTCGGCGCCTCGCTTTGATATTTTTTTATTATCCCATTAATTAATTAATTTATAATAATAAAATGTCACACTATATAACTCCACGTGGAATTTTCTTCAATATTTTAGTTTGTTCCGATAAATATTTATACGCATCCATTACATCATGCTCAAGTCTACTTTTTAACTAAAAATAAATACCGTAGAGCACCAATATAAAATATACTACTCCATCTGTCCCGGAGGAATTTACACACTTTTTTTATTTGGACGTTCCACATAAATTTGCACACTACTAAAAAAGAAAGCATTGATTTACGTGCACACTCACAAATCTTTACACATATTTATTCATATGCCACTACTTTATATATAAAACTATTTTTTCTTAAAAAATGTGCCGTCCCGTAGGGTGCAAATTCCTACGGGACGGTGGGAGTATTATTTATTAATTTAAAAATTATTACTTTTAAAATGTGATAAATTTTTAATAAAAAAAAAAGATACTCCCTTTATTCTAGGGGAGTTTTCACTTCACATTTTTAGAAAAATATGTTTTTTTAAATAAAACAGTGATTTATGGATAAATATGTATTTAATTATGTGAGTATAAACACAAACTGATATTTACTTTTTTAGTAGTATATAAATTTATATGGAACATTAAAATAAAGAAAATGTGTGTGGAACAGAGAGAGTAAGATTTTTGGGAAATTAGCTATCACTTTTCTTAAAAACAATGTTGTATTTTAATATAAATCTGTCGTTGAATTTTTTAAAAATTAATAATATTTTTGTTAAAAGTGACTATCATTTTTCATAAAAATATTATCACATTTTATTATAATTATTCTATCACTATTTTTTTTCTCTCAAGTGGTTAGAGTTGCACTATCTAAGACATTGAGGTCTTGGATTCTAGATTCAGAAAGTGAAAATTCAATTCCTCTTGTGATGGTCTCCTTTGTGGTGGGGTGGTGGTTCTCCGTTTATGAAGATTGTGGTTTCGACTGAGCTGCGGTTCTGGAATGCAGTTCCATGTGATCTCTTTCTTATGGCTTTTGCGGTTTCGATTCCGATTTCAGTCTATTGCGAAAATGAAATGATATGTCATATATCCGGTGGTAGAATTAGGAACTATTGTAATTAATTATATTAAAAAACTATTATAATTGATTACCTTTCACAATAAAATCACTATTTTCTCCTATATCATGTCACGAAACAATCTCATAGTAATTTTTTATTTTACGTAATAATAATCTCTCCTCAACACGTACATATTTTAATGTGCGGACTGTTTGTTATATAATAAAAATTGTATTATAGTGATATTATAGTAAATAAAAAGGATAGTATTGTTTTGGTAGTATTATACTATATAGTTATGGCTAATTATGATATGAATAATCTATTATTGAGTGAACATTTTCGATAAATAGATACTCCCTCAATCCATAAAAATCAGTCAATTTTACTATATATGATTTAATGCAATATGCCGGGATATTATGGGGTATTGTGAGATGTGTTTACGAATTTAAAATTTGCATATGAAAAGTATAAATTTAAAAATTTATAAGCGGGCCTCATAATACCTTTCGACATATCGCATTAAACCACGTGCAAAAAACGGGACTAACTTTTATGGATTGAGGGAGTAATTCTTTAGATTTTGTTTGGATAAAGTCTTTTAAAATATAAATTTTTTTAAAATGAATATATTTAAAAATGTATGAATTTCAAATGATCTATTTTGTTAAATATTAAAAAAAAAAAAAAACTCCAACTTGAATTAAGATTTAAACTAATTATTTGAAATATATTCATTTGAATATTTTACACAAATAAAAACATCTAAAATAAATTTATATTGTAAATTTAAAATTCATAATCCAAATTTCTCTATATAAACACAACCTCTAGTTTGTTTAACTTATGCATTTCATTTCTCTTTGATTTTACATTTTATTTTGTTTAACACATATAGTACACCTGCATATCATTTGGGCGAAATCGTGGCCATATATTTATTAAATTTTACACATCTTTGTATGTATTATTGTTATAACTGTTTTTATCAAATTTTTGGGGTGGATATTTATAACTATTAAATGGACTACACACAATAATGATAAGATAAAGGAAACAAAAATACAAGAATAAAGGAAGAACTGATAAATTCTTTCCTTGAAGATGACTTTAGGGTCTTTGAAAGTTTTATAGCCTAAAAAGTAGAGAGTTAAAATCCTTAGATTTTTTTCTTTTAAGGATGAAATTGGAAAAATATACAATTTTATTATTTAAAGTAAGCATGTCCTTAATGAATAAGAAATGTCTATGATCTAATCTAAACTCTTCATTTTAGGGTTTCTATCACAACTATTAATCTATATGTACATTACCATTAATGTACATACCTTGTTTCATAAAGTAAATAGCGCTTTGATATTTTCACTGATGTTGGACTTTGATCTTATCGGGCTCGTATATATCATGACGAATTTGATCTTTTTGAGACTAATCCTGAAATTCGATGGACCCAATGTAGTGCCAAGGTTATGATATTTTATGAAATAATTCTTGTCACGATAATTATTAAATGTATTTTGTAGATTTATTGAATTGAGATTTGAGAAGAGTTAATATGCTTCAATAAACAACAAAGTTTAGTGAAATAATTGGCTAATCGCTCGTCTATCATCAGGTTCAGCCTCGAAATAGCAAGACCGACAAATACTCAACTCATCCGAAGATAATTGATTGGATGGACAAGTATCGAGTTGGTCCGACCGTACCCATTCAACAACTTCCCTTTGATAATTTAAACAGATTGACTTACGACTTTACGCTTCCCATTACATACGAATTTGAGATTTAGAGTTTAGTTTCAAATTCCACATTCAATCCATACAAGCAAATACTTTTAAAATATATTATTACATTTTCCAAATACATCACACTATTAAATATTAACTTGACATAAAGTTAAATCTCACAATACTCTAATTCCAAAACAAGTACATATATTTGCTAATTATATATTTACTCAATTCCTTAAATCCTAAATTCATGATGTGCTCCTCATTCTTAAAACTCAAAACAAAAACAACATTTAATATATAGTAGAAATAAAGTCAACAGCATAGCAAATTGTTTGAATTTTATTTTACTATTAATTATCGTCCATTTGTTTGGATGAAGTCTATTTTCTTTTCCAATTAGAGAAATTACACTTTCTTTTAATACTTGTCTTCTTTGATTTGTTTGTCAACAAAATTATTTCACCTTCTTAAAATTATATCTCACTTCCCTCGTCGAATTATTTATATATAGCATTGCAAAACGACAAAAACTTAAATTAGATAACATTTGAAGACGACAAAACTTAAATTGTATTACGTATAAGTGAATTCATTGTTGAGGGCATCCATAATTGGACCACCCAATAAATGCGAGCATTAACATTACAAAATTTTCTTTATAATATGAAATTTATATTAATTATTTAGTTATAATATAATATTTATTTAGCAATATTTTTATATATATACAAATATTACAATATTACTGAATAAATGTTGTTATATCAATTTTATATTATGAATAAATTTTACGAAGAATAACTTATCAAATTGCCATATTTTTAACAATACGAGCGGGATCCCATCCCAACAATGTATCGTCCACCACCCAGACCCCGTAAGGTGATGGTGGTGGAGGTGAAGTCTGAGCAGAGGGAGGAGCAATGGAGCGAACATAGTCTCCCTGCCCCGAGTCGAAGGCAGCTCGCCCAGTCCGCTCTGAGTCTGACTCAAGACCGGCTACCCGCATCCTCTTGCGGGTTCTAGCCTCCTCCTCGCTTACGTGTGACCCATCTCCTCGACAAAGACAACCTCCAACTGGTGAGGACGGAGGCGGAGGAGCTCGCTCAGTGCCTTTCTTGGCTGCATCCTTGTCAATCGGAGCCTTAGCCAAAGTTTTGGCAGGTACTTTCTTCTGGGTCCTAGAACCTCCCGCTTTCCCCTTCTTAGCTGGGATAGTTTCGGCCTTCTTCTGGGCCGCTAAGACAGTAGACGGGGGGCCCTTCTTTCCAGGACGATCAGGTGTCATCCTAAGCTTCTTGACTAGTGTATAGTAGGAGGGATAGATTGCAACCGTCACGTTCTGATATGCACAAATTTAAAAAGTCAGATAATAGTAAGTACTAAGGCAGCTCGCGAGCTATGCGAGCTATCAAGAGATGAATACCTGGAAGATCTGGAGCTCGTACTGTAAGATGGTGAGGCAAGGTAAATATTAAGGCAGCTCACCGACAGTACTCCTTGCTTAGATGCTCAACGTCCCGGTCCTTGTGATTCCTCCAACAGCACACGTATACACGTAGTTGAAGACCTCAGAGATCTGATAGTTCGAGTGTCCCCACTTCTAATGCTTCAGACCTGCAAAAAGAGAAGATCAGATTAGTAAATCTAGATCAACCCACACACCAAAGTAATCCACCTACTGCTAACATCCCCGTATTCTTCGGGGGATATAATTCACCCTTCCTGTCCCGTGTAATTGGTGGAAGCTCGCCAGGTCTCCCCCCATGAAGAAGAACTGCTCCTTCAAATCGCGGACCTTGTTCGGCAAGCTCTCCAAAAGTTTCTCACCCGGTCGAGCTTTCAAATAATAATATCCTTTGCCCTCAGCATTCTGTTTAGTGATGCTGAGGACACAGTTGATCTCAGTCAACGTCAGGCGGTTTTTGTATCCTTCGAGTCTGAGATTGTAAGGACAG